>JAAEAF010007905.1:0-35138 GCA_011037195.1 Triatoma infestans
AAAAAATAGTTCTACAAAATAAATTTCTTTTTCTGATTTGATTTATTACTATTATTATTATTATTATATTTCAAGACCAAATAGATATATTTTTTTTTCCAATCATTTTTTAAAATTATGAACAATTGGTAGTTCTTAATATGTATTTATAAGTAGTAAAATGTGTACCCCAATATTAATACACAATTTATTATTAAAAATCGTGTAATTTTTTTTTTTAAACTACCTTGTGACCACAAATATTTTAGACTAAACTGGATAAACACGTGCACGGGTTAAAAAAAAATAAAATTAAACCAAAAAAAAAATAATGGAAATAAAAATAATCTATTTTTGAATTTTTTATTTGTCTCCTGTTCAAAAGTTATTATTCTGGAGGTTATAGCAAAAAAAGCACCTAAATTTTTGGTTGTATACTTGCGCTAAATGGCAAAGGAATATGGTTATGTAACATATTTTTAAAGAAAATATGCCTATAAAGTTGACGATTGAACCTTGACTTACGTCTTTTTTCATGGTAGCGAAAAAAAAATGAAAGGTTGTTATAATGTGGGAAGTATAATACATTATTTTTATCTGGCAAGATGGGAGTTTCCCAAGCCAAGACAGAAAAAAATACGCATTGGTATTTATTTAATTATTTATTTCAGTTATTTATAGATTTGTATGGTTTTTTTTTTCATTTTATTTATTTATTTATTCTTTTTTTTTGTATTAAGAGGAATTACTGGCGATTCGTGTCAGATATGATGGCATATTACATGTCAGATTAGTTCCCTGTTATCCGCAAGGAACGTCAAGGTAGTATCTTCAAAGAAGCCAACCTTCTGTCGTATCTTCAAAGAAGCCAACCTCCTGTCGTATCTTCAAAGAAACCAACCTTCTGTCGTATCTTCAAAGAAGCCAACCTCCTGTCGTATCTTCAAAGAAGTTTCGTCCTGCTTCCCCTACTATAGATGTGAATATTAAAGAAGAAAAGGACAGTGGACGCCCGATCCATTTTCTACAAACCACGCTCTTAGTCTACACGCCTATCTCTTAGTCTATCTCTCATTTAGTTTTCTCACCCCGTCTCTTGATTGAGTCAAGTCCTTAGAATTATAAGTGAGAATATATATATATTAATTATAGTGCAGTAGTCATAATTTTAGTTATTAATTATAAACCCTTGGAACCCCCACTACACAAATTTTATAAATTAAGTTTTCATCGCTGCCAAATCGGAAACGGATAAACACCATACAAAATAAGATTTTACGCAAGATCCCTACTATGTCACAAATACGATGACGTCACATATTGATACATAAAAATCCTATTGGCAGACGATCTAACACAATAACTTTACAAAAGATTCCACAACAATCCACTCATCATCAACATGTGCTTAGTGACCAGTGCCTTGGAGAATCCCTCTGACACGTTCAAAACGCCATTGGACAAAGGATCCGCAAGTTTCAATCAATCAGTATATTTAATTATTGCAACTTGTTTTGCAGATGGTTGTAAATAATATAAAAAAGTTTTCACCGTCACATTCCCCCCCACCCAACAAACTCATTGTGTAATATACATCATCGTCTCCTCCCTTTAACTCAGTCATTATTGTCTACGAGTCTTCTTAGAACAGGCTATCGGTAGCGTTTCACATGATGGTTTATTGTTTAAAGCTCAATAGGAATCCTTCTTAGTATCTATTATTTGATCCTAAATTCTTATCTTTCTGGAGCTCACAAGGTACCACATTCTCCTCCAACCATACTTTTCATCGACGTGGACCAATACTAAATGGCGAATGGAATCGCCGCGTGCTGATACCATTCTGGTCAACTATAAGGATCAGGTTTTTACTAATTGATCAGGAGGTTTTTACCCTCCATGAGTTGTTGGACATAAGATTTTTTTCTGTCAAATTTAATCGGCCGAAATTTGTTGTGAACTTGTGAACTATACAAGTGAATATCTTGCTAACTTTAATAAGTTTTTTTGATATTTTCATTCATCTGTTAGGTTACAGTTGTAGTAAAATGTTTAGGATGGGTTGGTCGAAAGAAAAATACTTCGGATAAGTAGGTAACTTTAGACTTTGTGAACACTGTATATATTAAGCGCAAAAATGACAAACATAGAGCTATTATAGAGCGAGAATATGGTAGCGTGAGAAGAGAGTGACAGACTGACTGGCAGAGTGAAGGTACGTTGCATGTTTTTGGTTTGACAATGATTTCAATAATAATCTCTTTTTTAAAATTACCGGCTCTTTATACAGGCGGCTGAACTAACCCTCTCTCTTGAAATTTCTCCATCCAGTTCCTCTTAATTTGCCCCCTTACGAGGTTGAAGGAGAATCGCAATGAACTTAGGGTGGGGTAGTGTTTCAGTCCATTACTCAATCCTTAGAAAACTGTCACTAATTGAATTTCCTTTAAAACAGTAAGAGTATTTCCCTGAAAGGAAGTTATAAAAATATTAATCGAACAATCACAATAGTTGCACATCCTGCTGTTAATAAATGTATATATAAAATGATAAAATTCCTTTAATTTTACTCATGTATTATAAATAATATAAATATAGAAGTGGTGGGGACAGTACCTACCCAGACGATGATTACATTTTAATCCAAAAGGGTGTGTCAATAACATTGAACCAATAATAAAAATTCAAATTTAACGCCACAAGTTCGGCGTTAAAAGTACCTTTTAAATCATGTTACAAATAAAGCACAGATTGATATATTTGTGCAGTTACCATTACACATTAAAAGAAATCGTTTTTCGTCTTTTTTTTGTGAAAATTCTATGAAAACACAAAAACCAATTCTGTAAAGTCACACATCCAGTTAACCGTTTTTTCTCAAATTTAAAAAAATCTACCACTGCATCTAATATACATTAATATTATGTAGGTAATTCAACCATAATTGGACAGAAGTGATAATGTTATTTGTTTCATCGCACGCTCGAAATACCACCAGCTCAGTGAAGAAGGGAGCAGGAAAGGGTAATTATGAGCGCCACCTATTGCCCGGGAAAAAAGAAAAAAATAAATAAGAAAATAAAATAAGGTAATTGAATTAATTAACAGAAATTTAAATTAGATTAAATTAATGCAGGACTACCCTCCACAACAACAGCAACAACAAAACAGAGTTGTAAATAATAATAATAATAATAATAACAACAATAATAATAATAATAATAAATAATAATAATAATAATAATAATGTGTACTGGGACTTCAGGAGCTCACAAACGAGTGGAACTGCAAGGAGCTGCATGGCAGATTCTATAATCACCTAAATGATCCACTTATAGGCAAGGAGCTATCAATTCACTGGCTGAGGTCTGGGCGTCTTTTCGCGGAGACTGAAGGCTTCCTGTTTGCCATTCAGGATCAGGTGATACCGACGAGGTCCTAACGTCGGCACGTGCTTGAAGGAGGAGGCGCTGACGCGTATAGGTGTCGGTTGTGCTTTGAGGCAATTGAGTCTATCCAGCATATTACGGGTGGATGTGGTGCTCTTACAGGGTCCGAGTATTTGAGAAGGCATAACTAAGTGGCCAAGCTGTAGTGCCAGTTATGTAAGGCATAACTATGTGCCTTAAGAAAGACGGTGCCATATTACAAGTACAAGCCTAGTGAGCTGTTGCAGGTTGGGCCTGCCCGGATATACTGGGACCAGGCTTTGGTAACAGATCGTGCTGTTATGCACAACAGATACGGCCAGGATAGTGCGCAAATTTTTAAACTGTAGCTGAATTGCGCTGTGAGAGACTCATGGAGATCTGTATCCTGCTGAACCTAGGAAGTGAGAGGGAAATTAGGAGACGTGAACTGTGCAGAGGTTGTGGCTGTTGCCACCCCTTTGCTTAGCATTTCCGCAATGGCGTGATGCCAAAAAATAATAATAATAAAAATAATAATAGTAATAAATCTCTTGGACCTGCATTCTAGTAACATTAATATTACTTGGGCAAATACACTAAAGTCTCTATTCATTTAAATTGGTTGTCTGGATGTTTCGGCCTCTCGTGACCTTCAACTGCTCAAGAAGAACAAATTGAATGTTGTCGAAAAAGTTCAGAACGCTTGCCATTCGATAGACATTCACAATGTTTTAAACAATAGATACAATTACTTATATAGACTTGTGAGTGCCTTGGAAAGCGAGCGGCCTTATTTAGATTGGAACTGTGCTATTACTAAAATAAGATTGATTATTCAACTTCGATTATGTAGTCTAAAGTGTTGAAGACTCTATGTCGAGGATTCCTTTTTTGGCTTCGATGTGGGCAATCTTTGTTGTGGTGGTTGGTTCCGCAGAGCTGGAAAGCATCAGAGACATTTTCCGTGGTAGCCTGCTTCATTTTGTGGTCATCGACCGGTTTTGGGCGTTCGCCCATCTTCAGGATGCGTTTTTCAGACAGTGTGACTACCCAGACTTGCACAGAGCAAACGTAGTTTTCACACTGACTGGTTTAACTGTATTTAAACTCTTAAACTAGGTCAAGGGGTATGGTCAGCTGGGTGGGAAAACACGTGTTTGGGTTGTTAAAGAGCAAATTTTCCTTACAATGGACACAACACGTGGGGCTCTAATTTTTAAACTCTGTTGTTGGAGGGAGATCTACTTTACAATTAACTAACCAAAATAAAATATAAAATATATAAAATAAATTTAAATTAAATTAAATAACGATTGAAACTAACATCATTTAAAATTAAGCGATTTTTATAATTAAGTTTTTATAACTATGCATTCCAGTCATTATTTCACTTTTTCACACAACATTCACATCCTCGCAAGCATGTATACCTAAATATGGTTTTCTTATATAATTAAGTTTTTTATTATGAATTCCACACTCAATATATCACAGCATCATTCACGTACATCATACATACAATACGCACACTTTTTTTTTTTTATATATAAATATATAAAACTAGTAAATTTAAATATATATAACTAGTAGATTTAAAACTAAACCTGAAACTAAAATCCGTGTAAGAACTATTTGTTGCAGGTGTAATGTTTGCTCTGGTAATTGCATTTCTGTTGCTATTGTGGGAAGAGTGTTTTGAATAATGGTTCACTGGCAAATTTTGTCTGTTCATTTATTAAGTTTTGTGTCTTGCGTTTATATATTTCGAGTTGTTCTACTATGTCAAGTCGTCGTCCTTTGTGGCCAGAGTGTATTAGCTTCATCGTGGTCGTGATGTCATCGGGTTTGTGTTTGTTAGTGTTTGGGTGATTGGCATAATTTGAGTCAACTTTGTTGTATTTGTATGATCTGATATGTTCGGTAAATCGTTCCTTGATTTTTCTGTCGGTCTGCCCCACGTAAATGTCACAGTCCGGGCATTTCATATTTTTATATTTTATTTTATATATTATTATTTTTTATTGTTTTATTTTATTTTATATCTTCCGGGCATTTCATATATTTTATATTTTATTTTTGGTTAGTTAATTGCAAAGTAAATCTCCCTCCAACAACAGAGTTTAAAAATTAGACCCCCACGTGTTGTGTCCATTAGAAGGAAAATTTGCCCTTTTACAACCTAAACATGTGTTTTCCCACCCAGCTGACCATACCCCTTGACCTAGTTTAAGAGTTTGGTTTTAAATACAGTTAAACCAGTCAGTGTGAAAACAAAGTTTGCTCTGTACAAGTCTGTGTTGTCACACTGTCTGAAAAAACGCATCCTGAAGATGGGCGAACGCCCGAAACCGGTTGATGACCACAAAATGAAGCAGGCTACCACGGAAAATGTCTCTGATGGTCAATCTTTGTTTGATCTGCAACGTACCGGACTTTAGTGTATTTACTGAATCTTAAATATCTTACTGAATCCAACGGTTTCGAGAAGCTGTTCACGGTTATTAGGAGTTTCATTCTCTCTGATTAATTAACACTATCTATTATTGTAATAATAACACCTTGTTTAGTTTATAGAGTATTTGTTTACATTCTGACAGTAGTCGTAAGTTTTATTACTTTCTATAAAGTTCTATTTATATGTTTATTTTAAAATTCTTATTGTCAGTTCTTAGACTACAATATTTTAATTTCTGTGTAAAATGAAGTACAGTTGAGTGTATTATGAATATCATGTTATTTCTCTGACTTTCTTTACTTACATCATTGTAAATCCAAATTCTTTGCAAAAGGAATGTTATTCCTATATGCAATAAATAAATAAAAATAATAATAATAAATAAATTCCGTTGGGGACAAATTAATGATTGTTGGATAGCGTTCAAAATATAATTAAAAAAATAAATAAATAAAACTTAAGAAGTTGCGAGAGAAACAAAAAAAAAAAAAAAAACATAAAAGGAAGGAAGAGAAAAAAATTAATAAAGTATTGGTTACTAGTGGAGCTCCGAACTTGTAAACCCTGGCCTATGTGCCCAGCAAGTGATCCGCCTCGGCTACTGGCCTCTTACTGGTGAAATGTATTACTTTATATTAAGTGATCTATCTGCCTGTTAGTTTAACGCTATTTTCTCTTCGGAAAAGTAGTTTACCAACTGACGGACAAATAAATCTAATGAAACTTACCCAAATTAATACATTTATTAAGCTAGTAATCATTTATTTCAACTATTCATCGCTATATAATACACGGAAAATAAAAAGGAAAGAGTAACACAAAATAAAGAAACGTTTCTTCCACTGATTTTAAAATAAATTTTCTATTTATAATAATTGTATATAAACATTTAAGTACAATTATTATTATTAAAACAAGAAGTGTTAAATATTTAAAAACATGGAAACTTGTGAAATGCGCAATTTTATTATTAACTTTGTTGATATTATTATATATTTCTACTTATAAACCGTAGTTTCTGTTTTATATAACTGTTGATATCAATCTAAAATCCTTGGAAAAATATTTATTGATTATCAATTAACATCTTTATGTGGAAATTAAAATAAAATTTATGTTGTTTTCTTATGAAAAAAAGGAAAAGGAATCTGGTACATTTGCAAAGATTTGTAAGATAACATTCTGATAGTATTCAATAACTTGAATAGAAATAAAAAAATATATATATAGGGTGACCAGAGTTATATGCTCCACCCCTTTTTTTTAAACGGCGGGAAATTTTGAAAAAAATAGAAAACACGTATTTAATCATTGTTTAGTCTAGTTTATTTTCAGTGATTGGACCATTTTTTTATACCCCAATATCCCGAGATACAGCATCCAACTTTTTTTTTTCAATGGAACATTATATTTTTTTTAGATATCCCCACAAAAAATGCACAATTTTATGGACTGATGAATCAATGTTTACCAACAATGGCCTTCTTAATCGTTGGAACTTTAGAATATGGGCTGAAGAAAATCCACAAGTTACCTTCGCCACTCGCCATCAGGTTGTTTTTTCTACAAACGTTTGGTGTGGAGTTTTAGGAAACCAACTAATCGGCCCATACTTCTACAGAGGGAACTTAACTGGTGAAAGGTATCTAACTTTTTTAAGAGACATTTTGCCAGTTCTGCTTGAAGATGTTCCTCTAAAACGTCGGCTAGATATGTATTTTCAACAAGATGGTTGCCCGGCACATAATGCGAGAGTTGTTCGACGTTACCTGGACAGAAATTTCCACGAAAAGTGGTTAGGAACTCATGGTCCGATCCAATGGCCACCTCGACCTCCGGACTTAACCCCAATGGACTATTTTTTGTGGGGATATCTAAAAAATAAAGTGTACAGTAACCTTAATCCCGTGCCTTCAGTCGAAGATCTGGAACGTTGAATAACTCTAGCCTGCCTAGATGTTGACTTTGCCACCTAAGTGCTGCTACAAACAGAGCGTGGGAGTCCAGAGCTTTGGCTTGCCTATCCGTTGATGGTGCCCAGTTTGAAGATCTTCTTTAAAGAAAAAATAAGGTAATTTTGACATTAAACTGAAATTTGTTTTTCATATTTTAAATTACCATAACTTTTGAAAAACCTAACCGATTTAAAATTTTTTTTTTTTTAATTTTTTTAGAGGCTCAATTACTATAAAAATATGCAAAAAAAAATATAATGTTCCATTTGAAAAAAAAAAGTTGGATGCTGTATCTCGGGATATTGGGGTATAAAAAAATGGATCAATCACTGAAAATAAACTAGACTAAAAATGATTAAATACGTGTTTTCTATTTTTTCGAAATTTCCCGCCGTTTAAAAAAAAAGTGGGTGGAGCATATAACTCTGGTCACCATATATATATATATATATATATATATATATATTTGCAATTTGATAAATTTGGTAAACGATGTATCGATTGAATTGACGTATTTTAAGAATTTACTTTTACCTAAAATAAAACGAAATGCAGATGTTTATTACTTAAAATTTAAACATTTTTCTAATTTTGCAGTTATGAAGGAAGGACTTTATGGAAAGGATGGCTGGCCTAAAGTTTCTCTCTAAAGTGGCATTTCCAACTATGTGTGTGTGTGTGTGTAAGAGAGAGAGAGAGGGAGTGAGAATTAGCGAGAGCAAGAAATAAACCAGTAGATATGCTAAACCCTGATATAATTAAATAGAAACACAAACTCCAAGGACTTTACACTGGTTGTAAGATACTAGAGAATAAGGTAGCGAGAGAATAATTAAGAGAGAGAGAGAGACAGACTGGCTGAGAATACAAAGTAGGTAGAATGATCAGGTATTTTATCCGTCGTAGCATGCATATTGATTTTTGTTCCTGACCGGTTTCGGATTTTCATCCATCGTCAGAGCAAATTCATCAAGTTCGTGTAGAGAATTCACTGCACGAACTCGGTGAATTTGCTCTGAACATGGATAAAATCCGAAACCGGTCAGGAACAAAATCAATATGCATGCTACGACGGATAAAATACCTGAAGTTATCCAGCCTTGCGGACCCTCACACATTTTCAACTAGGTAGAATGATGTTGACTGACTGGTGTCGATAACTTTTAGGGCTAGTTCGCCTCTATATATATACATATATGGAATTCTCCCACTCTAGTTTGGCCTAGGTTGGGAGCAATTAAGTTCTTCGGATCCCGCGAATCCTAATGATTCTAATAATTCGTATCTTATTATGTCATCAATGTGAAATGATCAAGCATCACTAGGGCATCCTGTAGAGACCATTGCGTAGTTTCTCTCATCCTGCTCTTCATATCAAGATATCATCTCACCTCATCCCATTCTCTTATTGTATATTCTATTCAGATTGTAAATTTCTAAATAATAATTAAAAAAAAAAATCTAGTGTGGAACACTCTTATCCAACTTTCTCTTACTCCAGTTCTCAAAATTATAATTGACAAATTTTATAGTTCAGTAAACCAAATTTAAGGAAATTCGTCGAAAACTGAAAAAAAAAAAACTGTTCAGTAAAAGCGCACTTCCGGTTTACTAATTTTCTAGAAACTTGGAATTTTGGCCATCTATTTCTTGCTAATTAATTTTGTTTGGATGATAGAATTGTATAATCAATTATGATAGCATTTTAGAGAAAAACATAACCCCGCCACCTCCCTTAAAAGTCCCCTTAAATGAATTTTCCCAGAGAAATGTTTTAAATAAAAGTTGTAGATCTTTGTATGTTTAGTTTAGAAGTTTCAAGAAAATCGTCGGAACCATTTTTGAGAAACTTGCGAAAAAGTGAAAAAAAATCATTCAAATTAAAGGCACTTCCGGTTATCCCTTTTTTTTTCAAACTTCGGAATTTCAACAACATATTCAATTCTAATTAACATTATTTAGATGACAGAATTGTCTAATAAACTGAACTAGCACTTTAAAGTAAACCTAATCCCAACCCTGCCTTAAAAGTGCCGTTAAATGAATTTTTTTTCACAGAAATGTTTCAAATAAAAGTTTTACATTTTTGTATGTGTAGTTGATATACCAAATTTGAAAAAATTGTCGCAGCCATTTTTTTAGGGGGAAAAAAACAAAAAACAAAAAAAAAACTAGAAAGTGGTATTTCCGGTTGAGGAATTTTGACAGATAACGTACTATCAGATGCTATGGTGGTACCTAAATGGAATATCAAGTTTCAACTACCTACGGTTTTTCGTTTTTGAGCTCTGCTCTGCTTGCGTTCACATACACACACGCAGATCATTTGCTAAAAAACCACTTTTTTTTGGACTCAGGGGACCTCAAAACAGATATTTCCGGTGCAAACTCGATATCGAAAATTTGACACGATTCTTCTTCTTACTAGGAGTAAGAGAGAGTAAAAAAAAAAAAGATAATTTTACGAAATTTATGACTTTGAATTTCAAAAATACTGGGTTGGTTCTATGATATTTGCCACGCTCTTCACTTCCACACCTCCTTGAGTTACGTGTCCTCCCACTATTTCTCTATTTATTTTAAGAGAATGGGAATAATTTGAAGTTTAAAGAAAGTTTCATATTTTATATGTAATTGTATTAACAGGATTAAGAGAATGTTGTTTTGAGTGTAATAAAGATATAATAAATGAGATCAGATGTTTTATGATCAATTGACTTGGCCGTAGCTGAAAGACAGAAACTACTAACTAGCAACAATCTAGCACTTTATTTCTCTCTTTAATTTACTATATTTCTGTAAATATTTTAACTTGATATTGTTGGTATTCCCGTAGAATAATTATTTATTAATTACTTATTTTTTTTTTTTTTTTTAAATGTTCATCATTAACTACATCATAATTTTTTTTATAATTTAATTAGATATGAATTTACATTAAAATAAAAATCTATTTGGAAGTACCCACGACTTACGTAAGTGCATTGTTAATTATTTGATTGACGTATTTGTAGTTATTAATTTGTTAGTTAGACGAAAAGCTAATGAAAAATGGGCATTAATTTAAAATTTTTATTGCAGTTCTTCAAGGAGCAGCGACCTTTCTCTCGCTCAATATTCCTACTTCTCCATTTTTATTGCTTTTTTATGAACTGAAGAAAAAAAAAAAAAACTACCTTGGCTTCCATTCACACCATTACAAACTTCATAACTTTTATTGTTTCCAAAGTTGTATACTTGAAAAACACATAAAAACCAGTTTTGTGATAATACGCCAGTGAAAATCATTAATAACTCAATATGAATAAACTTATTTGCATATCAAAACTTATTTCTTAATAACTCTGGAAACTTATAAAATATAACTTCAAAATTATTCTTTAAATTTAGAGAAAAAAATACAGGTGACATGGAAATGTCAGATTACAACGAAGTAGATACGCTAGAAGAATTAGGCGCTTCTCCCTCCTTCAGTCAACCGAATCTACAATTAGGTGTTGCCGATGAATGTCTTATAGCTCCTAGGTATGGATGCTTCCTTTATAGATGAGCTCAATTGGTTTGCGGAGTCGAAAATTTTTGTGCTGATCTAAACCGGATTGACTTCTATGATCTCTGAGCAAGTTGGAGAGCAAGAACCATCTATTCTGATAGAGATATATTGCAATGATTTTCAAGGGCTTCTATTAGACAGCTGATAGGATACCTTGAAGAAACAGGAAAGTTTAAGCAAGCATTTCTACATACTAGGTCTTCTGCCAGATCCTCTTTGTAGGTTTTTAGAAACACCCATAGGGTGAAATTCCCTATTCATCTTATGACAGATTTTGTTTGAGTTATGAAGAGATTAAGATCATATATTTTGGTCAAAAAAGGATGTTTTCCATCGTACAAATCGCACGAAACTTAAATGGACGGTATAAAGGATTGGATTTCTGATTTACTTTAAGTTTAAACGTGTGCAGTTTATACCAACATGGCAGTACCTAAAGTATTATGGGACCAAGATGAAAATGAAAAATTAATAATACTTAAATCTATTCGCAACAATTTATATTACAATAATGTTGTAATTATTCAAACTTTCTCTTTAAATAACAGTCGTTAACGGCCGTCAACATTGAGTAATCTACAGAAATTTTCAGTTGTTTTCGAGCAAGTATGTAGGGAAAATTAATTTTGCTCAGTATTAGTGACATTGTTAAGTTTTTTTTATTTTTTCAAGTTTTGACATAGAATAAATATGTTTTTCTCTTCGATATATGGGATACCACTTTAGCTGAGAAAGCGGTACCGAGCCTAGAAGGGCGGTAGGTGAGGGTTGTTGGGATTGACTGAGGTGTTTGACCTCAGGAGGTGTTTTCGGATAAGAGCGCAGTAGTTCTGATTACTAAACTGCGGTAATAAATTTGAAAATTTACAAAAATGTCGAATTAACGTGCATTCAGTAGAGCAGAAATTCAAAAAATGAAGCAGGCAGTAGAGAACCGCATTATTATTATTTATAATATATTTATAAATAATCCGTCGGCCTCGCGTCATTATTATTTGATCTTAATGTAAAGTTCTATTTGTGGCGATGTAAAGTTATCTTCTACGGCTTTGCTGTGGTTCTGCGCTGCCTGCTTGATTTTTTTTTGGAAGGACTTGCCATGATTTCTCTTGAACATGAAATCGGTGAAAATGTATTGCGGAATATAAAAGCTAGAAAAGTGAATTTTTAATCGGTATATACTAATGCCAATATTAAATTATCATTAAAATAATGTGAAAATAATGCTAAAACTATAACGAGTACATTCTGTAAAGTGGAACTCAACAGTTCACCGTTTTATCCTCTAAATGAATATCATTCTATACGTGTAAATAATAACTTATAACTAACTACATTTCATTTAATAGTCAATTGAAGGGGAGGGATTAGTTAAGTGGTTAGCGCGTTTGATTCCCACGCGGAAGTGCCGGGTTCGAGTCCAGTGCTGGCCTTAGATTTTTTCTTCCTAGGAACAGCTCACTGTCCGGTGATGGACAGTGTTAGCTGCAGCGAGAAAACACTCACCCGTAGGCCGGCAGTGCACTGAGAAGGCTCCGGCCGCTAATGAACATAGATGTTGACGCGCCTTAAAATTTAAAAAAAAAGTAGTTAATTAATGAAGTCGATGGTTTATTTTATGAATATCCATACAGTATTTTAAACACTTTAATAGTGAATTAATAGTGCTATATTCAAAATTAATTGTCATAAAAGTAATGTTGAACATAATGGCTTTCAAAATGACTAAGGTTAATATTTGAGATCTGCTGGGGCGGCAAAAATTCTAGAGCTGGCCCTGGCATTTAGTCTTCTTTGACAAGAGAAGAAGTTTGGCACTGATTATGGATGAGGCTATCCCATTGGATTTCAGATTAATTTAATTAGACAGCAGGGGCGTGAGAAATGCGCGAAAAAACAGCCAACTTATTGTTGAGCTACAGAATGTGAACAAGCTATAAAAACTTGATGTAGTTTGTAGTATCTATTGCAATGGATTAGGATCATCAAGGATTTGCAAATAATCAAGGAAAAAATTCCAACTGCTAGATTAGCATCAGCACTTGATGCTTTGCTTGGCACCGCAGGCATTGTAAGGTATATAAAAAGTGAGTAAAATGAAAGGTTGTTGACGCGTTGTGACTGCTGTATGAACTCTTGCAAGTCTGCTGTTTGAGTGGAAGACTCCCCCTTTCATGTTAGCACAACTGTACTTAAACAGATTCTCCCCCGCTAGTCTGGCCTAAACTAGTGAGTGAGACTGTCAATTTTTTTTGTGTCTCTCCTCTGCTTTAGATCCCTCTCTTCGGATCCTATTACAGCTTTAACATTTACGGCTGTGGTTCTCCGCTGCCTGCTTCATTTACAAATTCATGCTTCACTTTCACACTCACTGTTGTTGCTAACACACTAATCCTGGGTTATGCTAACTCACGCCATTTATTTTCTTTTGACACAATAATAATAATAATAATAATAAATCATCGAGATCGATGGCATTATGCTATAACATTGGATATCAGAAAAAAACTTCATTCCTTTACAAAAAACTTTCCGAAGTCCTTGATTTAAAATAGCATTGTAGGTAATAAATAAATAATTTAAAAGATGTGACAAAATTCAATATATGTCTACTGACTTTTATAATACACAAGTGCCTAGTCAAACCTGTTTAAATTTTTCTTTATATCCCCCCACCATGACTCTTGAAGTCACCAAAAACATCTTTACAATAAATAACTCTTGGATATCATTGGTCTTTTTTAAAGTTTTTTTTTGTTCAAATTTTATGATGTTGAAGAATACAGACTTTTATTTTCGTCGGGGGATTTAGTGTACTGCCTTGAAAGAACTACTGTGCCATCTACTGGTATCTGAATATTGACGACTTCAACGTAAAACAACCCTTCCTCTTCCGTGGTTTCAAGATCTGGAAAGATTCGAAGAGGATATATCCTCCTCCAAAACATATATCCTCCATTCTCCAAACGCTTCTGAAGTAATATCGCGTTTTAGACTCAACTTCTTCTTGTGCTCCTGCATCCTTAGTCTTTAATGCCAATGAGAAATAAACGTTAGAATATGCAGCAGCCTACTGTTCAGACAGTGATGTATGCCTCAGAAATGTCCCGGTTTATGACTGCCCAGATCCTCAATATAAACACATTTTTATTTTATGTATTATAAAAACGGGTTTCGACACCAAAGTATCATCTTTATTTCCTAGTACACTATAACCTAGTCAACTGAAAACCTGGTTAATTTTAGTGTCGAAACCGTTCCTTTGACAAAATACCCAAAATATTACCTTGTTTATTATGCTGAGGAGTTAGTCATATTACATTACATCATCCTCATTAATTTAATAAGAAAGAGAAATATACTATTTATTTGGTGGGTATTTGCTTTAGTCATATGCTCCATGTAAAATGGAATTATAATTTAGAACTACACATGTTATGGGATCCGAATCATTAAATATTCATAGGATCCAAAAAGCGAAGAAGCAGACATTAAATGAATCAAAAGTTAGTTACTACCCAGCTAGGCCAGACTAGGAAGGAAGAGTTTGATTCATATAAATAAAGCGGCTGCTGAAGATTTCAGAACAGTTTACGACCGTTTACAAGAGTACATCTAGTCAGGAACCTTGCTACTTACCTTCTTGTTACTCAGCCAGTCTGTCTCTTTATATTTCTCTCGCTACCTAACTTCTGTTTAACTGAAAGTCCTTGCAGTTTTTGGGTGTTCTATTCATTATACAGTGTTGAGCATATTATCTTGTTTATTACTGCTTCATCCATTCCCACTAAATTCTTAACCTACCTCAGTTTTGGGAAGGTTTACCTCTACACCAATGCTCTTTCAGTCCCCCCCCCCATATTCTGAGGTGTTCTTGGAAAATCTGGACGCTCATATTGAACTATATGAGTGGGGAAGAATACTATAGTTTCCCCAACAATAATTATTGGCATCCGAAAGAAAATAATCCCATTATTTTTATCCAAATCAGTATGTTTGACGAGGTTTAATTAATATCATTTAATTAGAACATAATTCAATAACATTAAAAACTTGTGCAAATATTAATATACGACATTTATCCATTTTAAAATTATAAAACCATGTAATATTTTCCCACATACAAAGTAAAAATTTGTACTTTTGATAATGAAATACTTTTATCTTTTTTACTTTTTTTTTGGCATCAGCTGGTCAAGCATAGCCATTGATTTATACTAGAGATGCACATAATAATTATAAAAACCATAAACTTCCATAAGAAAAACATAAACACATCTTTGTGTACATAAACATAGACACATGCTTTGCAATCATGCTCTAGCTTAACTCATTCTTGCTAGTAAATACACACATACATTCATACTACTCAACTAACTATTCTTACCATTTGCTACAACAATACGCAACTTGTGCATACGTAGGCAACCTTAAACGCACTTATATGTATATATATATACACACATCCTAATAAATACATTCATACCAATGAGCTAACTTATTTAACAAATTATACAACTTCCCATTAAGCAACATCTCAAGCATAGCTACAGCCGACTTATTCGTTGTGTACAAAACCCTAGAACATATTCGGAACTACAATGAACCTAAGAAATATATTATTTGCTCCGATTCAAGGAGCTCACTGGAGATGATAGGCAATCGGGACTCCGATAGTTTGTTGATTCAGTGCATACATACGCTCTTGGAACTATGCCTGCGAGAAAATAAAGAAGTCTCCTTTATTTGGATTCCCGGTCATGTGGGGATAAGAGATAACGAATCTGCCGACAAAGCTGCTAAAGAAGCGGCATCAATATCTTGTAGAGACGAACGTGTCCTTGCAATCGATTGGAAAGCTTTTCTAAAAATACAAAATCTTTCCAACTGGGAAAAGGAATGGCAATCAGTGCAGCTGTCAAATAAACTAAGGAATATCAAGGGTACCACAAAGAAATGGTCAACTTCAAATCGAGAGTCTCGGCGAGAAGAAGCTGTCCTAGCGAGAATAAGACTCGGTCACACCATGTTGACACACAGCCACATATTCCGAAGAGAACCTCAGCCGGTATACAGCGCTTGCAATACGACATTAACGGTCCCGCATATTCTATTGGAATCTTCGAAATATGTAAACTCGCGGGGAAATGTAAATTTGCCGACCAGTCTTACAGATGTATTAGGAAACAATGAGGGCAATATCAATAAGAATTTCGAATATCTTAGGGAGGTTCATCTATTTGATTTGTTGTGAAACTAGCTGTACATATGTATGCGTTTAGTTGTTTGCTGGTGTCTTGTGTATAGGTATTTATTTTATAAGTGATATAAGGTAGTAGAGGAATATGATTAGACCTAGAGTGTGGGTATTGCTGTAGAAATTGTTAGACTGGTGGTGGATATGGATATGCATCCCGGATGAGTCCTTATAAATTAGAAACAGATGCAAAGGACCATAACTGTTGTGCACCTTAAAAAATTCCAGAAAAAAAAAATTATGCATACACACATACACACCCACAGGCAACCTTAAACACACTTATATTTGGTTTTTAATCTCACCAAGGGACGATTCTGTAAGGAGATTAACCTAAGTGTTAGAAACAGACCTTGGTATGGCATATACTGAAACTAAGAAAAATTTCTGCAGGACTATTTGCAGATTACGTACAAATCTGAGAGTGCACTGACTATCTGAAAAATATGCATACCTATGTATAATCATAATAACAGTAAAAAAAAAAAAAAAAAAAATGAAATAAATCTGAAAAATAATAAAATGCTCTGTGTTGAAACATCAGGAAATTGTAACTTAATAAACAAGTGTTTTGAAGGCTATTAACTATTTGTTTATTTAAAAGTAAAACATATCTTTCTCAATAAATAATTAAAACGATCAATAAAAATGAAATATTAAAAGCAATATAATTAAAAAAATATTAATTCATTTATATAAAATAACAAACTACGAAAGCGAAGCAAAACTAAATCATAAATAATAATAATATTATTCTAAAGAGTAGTTTCTAGCGCAAAAAGTCAAGGCAAAATTTATATAAATACGTACGTACGTCTGTAAAATATAAACTGTTCATTATGACATTGTTCTGTTTACGTTATTTGTAAAATATGTCCTTAAACAGATTATGTATTTAACTGTTTTTTTTTTTTATTGAACCTAATTTTATGAATGAAATTGCCTTTATTCAGATGTGAAAAAAAAATCATTTACTGGAGAAGGCCGGGAGGGCTAACGGTGGCTCAGCCGGCGTGGTGGGGATGGTTAGGAATATAGTGGAAGCGAGATTTTGAACTGAAGGACTAGAGTAAAGGTGGAACAGCAACAAGTTTTCCTCTAAACTACAACAACTTCAGTACAATATATGATTGTATGGCCAATATTATGTGGAAGGTACACTAAATGTATAGCTAGAATTCCAAATTTCAAGAAAATTGGTTGGATTTTAGATTTTTTTTGGGAGGAATTTTCTTTATAACGGCACTAATGAAGTTTTCCATGAAGAAAAGAGAAAAGAAAATCAAATAGACGTAAAAAAAAAACAAAAAATATAGATGAGTCATAAATATACAAGGCGATGAAACAAAACTAATTAAGAAGGTCAAGCAAAATTCCATTCAGCTAAGTTTAGTTTAGAATAGTACTAACGATGATCACAACATAACAAATTACACTAGGATGATGGCGTGCTTTTCACTCGTAATAAGACGTAGCTGACAATACTTCCCTATTAAAACACTACCCAACGGCCTCCCAGTTACAGCTCGACGTCCTTGAAGAGGCCAGTAATCTTACCGCTCTGTCTGTTAAAATCTCAGGATCCGGCTATAATTTGTAAATAAAGAATTTTTTTCAACATCCCCCCACTACTACTAACTCTGCTCATATCGCGTAGTAAATATATATTTGACTTTATTGGACTAAATTTTCGCATAAATAAATTTATAATTTGATGTCTATATTATGTAACTAGCTATGGTAGCCCGGGGGCCTTTGTTCCTTCCGATTGCCGTTTTTTTAAAGTATTAATTTTTTATTATCTTAATATATGATTAATATAATTACATCCTTTTTTACTTTTTTATTTTAAGTTGATCACAAAACAAAAAAGAAACGTAAGTACTACAGCTTGGCAACTTCGTTCTGGCATCCAAACGCCGCTGTTAAGCTCCGCCCATTACCAAGGTTTTCTAGTAGCTGTGATGTCATGGCTGTGACTCCGCCCTTTGGTTCCAAAACTAAGTTACCGAGCAATATGTATAATTATAATTAAATCCTCAATATAAACATATTTTTATTTTATGTATAACAAGAACGATTTCGACACCAAAGTGTCATCTTTATTTCCTAGTACATTATACGAGTCCTAACTTAGTCAACTGAAACCTGGTTAAATTTAGTGTCGAAACCGTTTCTTTGACAAAATACACAAAATATTACCTTGTTTATTATGCTGAGGAGTTAGTCATAATTATTACATTACATCATCCTCATTAATTTAATAGAAATAGAGAAATATACTATTTATTTAGTGGGTGCTTTGCTTTAGTCATACGCTCCCTATAAAATGGAATTATAATTTAGAACTACACATGTAATGGGAACCGAATCATTAAAGATTCATAGGATCTGAAAAGCGAAGAAGCAGACATTAAATGAATCAAAAGTTAGTTACTACTCACCTAGGCCAGACTAGGAAGGGAGAGTTCGATTCATATAAATAAAGTGACAGCGGAAGAGTTCAGAAGAGTTTACGCCCGTTTACAAGTGTACATCTAGTCAGCAACCGTGCTACTTACCTTCTTATTACTCAGCCAGTCTGTCTCTCTATATTTCTCTCGCTACCTAACTTCTATTTAACTGTAAAGTCCTTGCAGTTTTTGTGTGTTCTATTCATTAGGCAGGGTTCAGCATATCATCTAGGTTATTACTCCCTTATCCATTCTCTCTAAATCTGTCTCCTTCTCACATCCATTACACACATATGTTCATTCAAAGTATGCTCTCCCCTCTTTTGAATACACTACACCAGCTTAGTCAACACATATACTGTCCCTTCGGAACTTCCCATAAATAGTAAAAATAAAAATCTGATGTGAAACACTCTAATTACTTTCTCTTACGGCAATTTACAATTTATTCTAATATTGATAAATGTTTAATGTTTTAGTTTTTCTGTGGCCATTTTCATGATAAACACTTTAAAAAACTCAAAAACCTATTCTGTAAAAGCGCACTTCCGGTTAACTGATTTCCTTCAAATTTACAATTCTATCAATGCTTTTACTGTGTATTCAAATATTATGTAGGTGGTTATATACCAATATTATATTGAAATGATACTTTGGAGGAAAGTGTAACGTTACTGTTCCCTCAAGAAACCCCCCAAAAAATCAATTTTCCCAAGAAAATGTTTTAAATAAAAGTGATAGTGGTATTTATTGGTGTTGAGATTACACGAAGTTTAAAGAAAATCGTATTAGCCTTTTTTTGAGAAAATCACAGAAAACTGGAAAAACTCGGTCGGTAAAGTTGTACTTCCGTTTGTAACGGCAAGGGAGAGAACACAAGCCCGACCGAGAGAAAAACAGACTCTTTCTGGTACTCTCTGACTTAAGCAGGCTGAGTGGGGAAAGCCGTATATAAGCCAGTGAGAGACCTAGACATCGATCTATCGATTCAACCATACATCGCATCGTGTCATATCTCTACTCCCACCTTTCATTCTATAAAAATCATTACAAGTCCAGTGCAGTTTGTGTAAGCTTATAGCCATATTATAACAGTGTCTTCATATCTCGTCTAATTAATCAATCCCAATTTTTCTCCTCTTCAACTTGTAGTGGGAGAACGAAATGAAAAATAATAGTTTTTAAAAATAATTTAGAATATTTTATAATGTGAAATTAACTTCAAAAAGAATGTATTTTACTGTCAGGTACTGTAAATTTGGATCATTAAACAAAGGCACAATATCCCGTTAGGGTAACTCTTTTGTATAAGAGAATTCCCCCGCGAGAGAGAGAGCAATTCCAAAGAATAGAGTTTAACATTAGCTTTCTAAGAATAAAGAGTAAATAGTCTTAACTCAGCCTTCAAACCATACAGTCGTAATTCTACTTCCAAAGCTAGAACACTTCAGGAATCGCCCTCTTCAAATCAGTGCCAGTTATAAGTTAAAACATAAGAGTTTAGCATTTAATCTAGATTAATTAATTGATTTATACTTAATCGCTGTGATATTATAAGGCTATTTAAATTCAGTCAGAAAATATATTTATTTCATAATCTACCAGAGCGTTCTTAATTATTCTTACATCTATCTCAGCCAATTATACAAGCCCTTTTTGCTAAAACGCTCACACAGCCAGCTACTACAAACATCATAACATTACAAACTCCATTACACGTTGTTGGATTTTATCCGAAATCTTCGTGTCTCACACAATATACACTCAGACCTTTGCTAAAAACATTTTTTTCGAATTCAAGGGACCTCAAAACATGTATTTCCAGTGAAAATTCAATTTTGAAAATCTGACATGTTCGTAATATCTTATCATTCAATGACATAAGAACAAAGGGAAGCTCAGTGGTAGCGCACTGGACTTGCCCTTGGATTTTCTCTTCCTAGGAACCTCTGCAACTCACTGTCCGGTGATGGGCAATGTTGTCTGTAGCTAGAGAGCACTGCTTTGAGGCCGGCTGTGCATTGGAGAAGGCTGCGGAAGGCACAATAGATCTTTCAGGTCGCAGTACAATAATCCCCTACAACAATCTACAATCTACATCAAGATTATGAGCATGTGATCCAGGTCGATGACCACAAAATGAAGCAGGGTGTCATAAAAATAAATATGTAAAACCTTCAGTTGTAGAACTTATTATATTTATGATTGCCTATAAAATAAAACTTGATAAGAGCATTGCTTAATCATATATTAGGATTCACGTGAGCGCTGTAATTATAGTCAGTCACTGTTTTTGCACTGTATTAACATTCATTTTAATTAGATTGTACAATATCCTTTATTACATAATAACTTGTACATACTGTGGCGTCCAGTCTGAAATTATTAACTGTAAAAATATAATCATACGCCCTAGATACTGAAGTAAAATTATTAAATTTGATTAATGATTTAATTCTAAATAAAACCCAATCTTTTAAAGTCAGTATCGTTTTTTTTTTTCTTTAATACAGCACTGTTTAATTTTTTATATCTACAAAATTTCTGACGTAACACTCATAGGAATTTTCCTTATTTTCTTCCAATGTTCTCGAACATCATAACTTTCTCGCAAATTATTACAATGTGTCAAGGGGGTGGGGGTCTCTGTCAGTTAATGTAAATAATCTAAATCTGCACAAGCTTTCTTAGTTTGGTCATAGACACGCTCCACGTAAGGCCGCTCAGGTATATAATGTAAAATCACCTCGCTATTCTTATAAGCCAGCCCATCTAAACAGTGTAACGTTGTATAATGCGAATGAGAAGGAGAGAATTGGGTTTGAGAGATAAATAAACTGGAAATGGCACTGTATAATGAGAAAAGTAACACAAACTTCCAGGACTTTATACGACTATAGAAAATGGTAGCGAAAGAGATTTAGATTGAATGAAGAGAAGGGTAGTCGTTGATTGCTGACGCGTTGTAACTGCTGTATAAACTGTTCTAAAGACTGTCCTCTGTAGGGCAGCTGTATTTAAACAGAGTCTCCCATTCTAGTCTGGCCTAAGTAGCGAGTGAGACTCTCAATTTTGTGTGTGAGTGTGTGTGTGTGTGTGTGTGTGTGTGTGTGTATATGTGTGTGTCTCTCTCTCCGCTTAGATCTCTCTCTTTGGATCCTATTACAGTTGTAATTTTAAAGAAAAAAAAAATTCTTGATTAAATTCTATTTATTAGGGTACGAGAAAGTTGTGGGAATGATTTAAAGCAGATATAAAACAATATTTTTTCAGTCTCTAGGAGTTCATTCAGAAATTTTATTTCCGGTGAAAACTCGATATCGAAAATTACCAGCAGTAAAAGAGAATACGTCCACTGTTAACAGCAATAAAGGAAAGTAAAAATTAGGATGGCTGTAAATGGGTAAATTGGAAATGATGAATGCTGTTTGTTACTAATATACACACAAAATTCACTATTTATACTTTCAACAGACCCAATTTATATTTATTAACTTTGTGAGGGGATAAAATTATATATGAAGGGCAGAATGACTGAGCGACGAGTGATGATGTTAGCAAGCGTGATGTAGAAATTGGAAGCATTTGGTGATGTGAGCCACGCCTAAAGAGCTATATGGCTGGAACTCTTGCTTGTTCTGATTGTCTAGTAGCTACTGTGCTAACTTGTTGAAGATTCTCTGGCCTGTGTTAAGTGCCCTTTTGGGCGGAGAGTGAGTTGAATTGAGACTGATTATTTCTTGGAATTTGTTTAGTCTTCTTCCTAGTATTGGTTTAGTACTTATTACTATATCTAAACTCTTTAAAGTTTATCACAGCGACTTATTAAAACCCTCAGATGGCCGTGCTTATATTCTATTCTTCTACATTACTTATTTCTGTTTCGCTAGGAGTTTTTGGTTTTATCATACAAATAAATAAATTTTTTATAAAGAGAATATATAATTACTATGGTAATTAATATTAGGGTGTTTTTTATATTCTGAAGTTTTTCATTTAAGTGAATAAACAGTACATTTATTTAATATTAAAATAAAAACATAATATTAAGTTTACTGTCACATTCACTTTGGTAAAATAATTACGATTCTAGCGAACAAATTTGTAAAACCAATTCAATAACCTCCATGTTTGGCACCGTGCCTACAAGATATAATTTCCAACATGCCAGACTAGGTTATTTACAATCTGTTTGATCATTTTGGCAGAATGTGTTCCTCTAATAGGACATACACACAAACACTTTAGTGTTACTTTCCTTTTTACTTTTTTTTTTTTTTATTCTAAACAAACACGATCACATGACCTAGAAGAATTTGTTTTGGATAGCATGTTTATGCATCAATACTTATAATGGATTGATTATGTTTTTTTTTTCAACACATCCGGTTAATTCAATTATAAATAAAAGAATAACATTTGTTAACTTCCTTTCTGCAATACGACGTATATATTTAATATCAAATATTTTTATTTTTTCCAATAAATTATATTTTTATAAAATCAAATTTTATAATACTTTTATTAGTGCTGCTCTCTTTTAAACTCGTCAACGATGTAATATCATAAAACACCCTTAGAACTGTTTTAATCAATTTCCTAAGAATTATATATCAAATGAAAATTATAGGCCTCTTTTAAGTATGAACATAGATAAATAGAAAATCGTTGGAGTAGTTTTCGAGTGAATAGCCAAAAACAACACAGAATAAAAAAAAAACACTCAATGCATGTCCGGATATCGTATTTTGACCGAATCTTTCCAATTGGAATACCTGTTATACCTATTATTATTTCCCTGTGGGGAGAGACCAAACCCTACGCTATCCAAAGCCCCTCTTGGCCCATATAGCTACCCCAAGAAAAACAATAACAAACCGAGTCTAGAACAAATATCTAGATCCCTATTCTAATTTATCTAAGATTCACCGCAGTCCTAAACAAATCGGAAAATAGCCTTAAAGGGAAATAGCCTAAGCTCTTCGCCCTACTATGAGAAACATAATTTCCTCACAACCCAAGCAATCTGTCACAAAATGGATGGGTGTTTTCTCCTCTGCCTCACAGACTCTAAAAAATGGATTCGGCATGAGACGTAGAGATGGCTCCTTAAACCAAAATGCCCAGTAAGGGATCCAACAGATGCATGAGAGATTTCCGTGAAAGACGCTGCGACGTCTTACTTATAACCCCGCCCGGACCCCTGATGAGCATCTTGGACTGCCGACAACCAACTGTGCTCACCTATAACGATAAGTGCTGTGAAGCTATCCATGACTGGAAGCCTGACAGACATGTGCCAAAAACACGCCAACAGCAGGCTCGGTACCAATGAAAGGAAGAGAAGCGCCTAATTTGGCAAACCTATCCACCTCCTCATTCCCAAAAATCCCCATGTGATCTGGCACCCAGACTAGAAGCACATCCTTCAGAGAAGAAAGCTCTTCTAGTCTTATAGAACATTCTAGCACCAACCTGGAACTGAAACCCGTTATACCTAAATGATATTTCAAATTACAAATTTCTTCCATTTTCTTTTTACTTTCTCTTACTCCTCCTAGTAAGAGGAAGTATTGTAATCGTGTTAAATTTTCGATATAGAGTTTTTCACCAGAAAATACACGTTTTGAGATCCCATGAGTCTGAAAAAATAGTTGGTGCTGGTATAGTGTGCGCTCTACCGTCATGATTCTCATATATTATGCAATCCACCATCATGATAATTGTTTAGTATGCACTGTCCACAAAAATTAAAATTAAAACTATTTATTTTCAAAACGTTTATTATCAAGGTTGAGTTTTTTTCTTTTTTTGTCAACGGGTGGAACGGAGCACGGAGCCCTCCCCGGAAAAGAGATTACGGATACCTTACTCTAGTAAGGTTATACTTAGTAGAGTGTAGCACATATTTTATACACTAGATATCATCAGATTACTAGAGCGCACACTGTACCGGCACCAAATGGTTTTTAGAAAATAGTCCCTCTGGTGTGTGTGTATGTGAACAGCATAGCTTAAAAACGAAAACTCGCTAAAAGTTAATACTTCACATTTTGTGAAAATTGGATTTCTAAAATTGGATAAAATTGTAATATTTTCGTGAAAGAAAGTGAACAGAAAAAACATAAAAATCTTATACAATATAAGCCTAATAAACAAAACACTATACGACTGTAATGAAAGAACGAAATGGAAAAATGATAGTTTTGGAAAATAGTTTAGTAAAATAATTTTGTGAAAATTAGCTAGTTCAAATAGTGTATTTTAGTGATGGGGATAGAGCCAGGTATACTACAATCTAGGTCAATGCAAACCAAGAGAAAAAAGGGCAAGAAACAGTTAGGGTAAAACAATAAAACTCCCTCCAGTCATACCAGCGTTATTTGAAAGGATTTGAACTATGAAGAGAAGATATTCCTTCAGAACAGTCTGAAACAGACATTCAAGCCAGAACACTTGCTCTCTTAAACTCAGTGCCAGTGATAGTGATTTGCCTTTATTCTAGATAAACATCTAATTTATTAAGATATAGTTGCGATATTGTAAAGTATTGTAAGTAATTTGCTTAGAGAATAATATATTTATTTTAAAAACAGTGGTGCTCTCTTGATTATTACTAATACTTCTCTCGTATATACTTACAAGCCCCTTCACTAAACCGCTCGCGGTACACCAACTACTACTACAACACACAACAACTCAACAAACCAATTACATTCCACGACATTATCTTACCAGTTAATACAGATTATAACATTAACAATTTTTTTTCAGACATATTTCCCGTGTTAGCCTGTTTCATTTAGTGATCACCGACCCGTTTCAGGCGTTCGCCCACATCATCAGGGTTTCTTGATAAAAAGTATGATAACCAGACTTGTAAAATTGAGTGTAAATAGAAACTGATTCTCTCTGTGCAAGATATGTAACCTAACCACTCTTTTCATTACTGCGGACCCATCACAATAATTGATAAACATTTCTTAAACCTTGCTATTTTTATTCAGTTGTCCTAACATAAATAAAGTTTACGTGTTAGTAGGCATTCAAGGTCCGTTACTCCTTTGTGAGTATTTACATTATATTGCAGAAGATATCGTCAATAACATTGAATAAAAACAATTATACTTATTTTGAAATATTATGGCAGAATGTCCAGAAAATTATAACACTTCCAAAAGTTAGATAGGAAAATTCAAAATTCCCAAAAAATCTATTCTGCAAACTCCAAATATCCGGAAAAACCGATTTTTATTCAAATTTGGAATGCTAGCAATACTTTTAATACACCTTATGATGGTAGAAACCATAAGATATAGGAGGTGATAATTTAGAGGAAAGCATAAAGTACCCCCCTCAGAACATTTTAAAGAATAGATTTCACCGAAAATATTTCCAATAAAAGTGATAGGCATTTAAATGTGTTGGTAGTATAATGAATGTGAAAAAGAGTGAGTATTAGAGAGAATGGATTTTTAGAGAAATAAACTAGATGATATGCTAAACACAAAAACTGCAAGGACTTTAAAAACTTTAAATAGAAATTAGGCAGCGAGAGAAATATAAAGAGACAGACTGGCTGAGTAATGACAAGATTTATTGGTTGCTTACTGGATGTAAACTGGTCGTAAAAGTGTCCTGAACTCTTCAGCTGTCATACTGTTTATATGAATAAAAAATGTCCTTTCCTAGTCTGGCCTAGATGGGGAGTAACTAACTTTTGATTCATTTAATGTGTGCTGCTCCTTCCTCCGGATCTTATGAATCTTTAATGATTCCAGATCCTATTACAGTAGTACATGAAGTTCATCGAAAAATCGTTAGACCTATTTTCGTGAAAATCTTAAAAAGCTCGAGAAAAAAAACATTCAGTAAGGTTTTTTCTTTTTTTTTTTTTTTACGCCATGACTTCGTCAAAATTTTTGGTTGCGCTGACGACTGATGTAGTTCGTTTAGTTGGATATCCCGGGGGGCATGTGGGGAAATAATCTCGGACCGAACAACTTCACACCCCCCTCCATTCAGTAATGTGTCCCATTTTCAATTGATTGTTACCAGCAGTGGTTGTACCAAAACGAAATATTAAGTGTGGGCTTTCTGTGATTTTTACATACATACGAGGTGTGTAAATTAAGTAATGAAACTGATTTTTTATCTTTTTTTTATTCAAATAAAATTACAATTCAACATTGTCCCCTTCAAAGTAACTACCTTGGGAAGCCACACAACGCTGAAGACAATTCTTCCATTCGTCATAGCAGTGCTGGAACTCGGATACTGGAATAGACTTCAGTTGGTCGGTTACGGCTGTTTGAATATTCTCCAATGTTCCAAAATGACGTCCCTTGAGGTGATTTTTCAATTTGGGGAACAAAAAAAAGTGGACTCAAGTCGGGTGAATAAGGAGGCTGAGGAGCCACAGGAATGTTATTACTCCTTTCCTTTCTGATGTCTTTTTGCTCTTGTGAAAGATTTTTCGGAACCATTTTTGCACAAATTTTTCTCATCCCCAATTCATTAGTCAAAATTTGATGAACGGTTGTGTGAGTCAAATTCAACTCTTCGCCGATCATTCGGACTGTCAAACGACGATCTGAACGCACGAGATCGCGGATTCTGCCAACATTTTAGTCGGTTCTTGAAGATGAAGGCCTTCCGCTGCGAGGCTCGTCTTCAATTGATTCCCTTCCTTCTGCAAACGACTTAAACCACCTAAAAACCTGTGCCCTCGACAAAACATTGTCTCCATAGGCCTGGCACAGTTTTTCAAACGTTTCCGTTGCACTGTGCCCAAGTCTGAAGCAAAACCTGATAGCAACAACGTTGCTCGTAATTGATGTCACTCATTTTTAAAACGCACTGAAAAAACCTTGCTCACAAAAAAAGTCACTACAGACAGTGCAACAACTCTAGCATTTTCAAATTTGCACTGAAGTGTATCAGATGTTTACTTGCCCTACCACGCATACGCCGCGTCTCCAGTGTTGCCAGATCGAACACTAAAAATCAGTCTCATTACTTAATTTACACACCACGTACATACAAATTTTTGTTCATACTCTGTCAGCTTTAAAACATGTTATATTTCCAGTCAATTCATGAGAGGAATTCTATTTCCAAAATTGGATACGATCATAATATTTTATTTTTTTTAACCATAAATAAGTGAAAGTACAAAGCTGGAAATTTTTTTTTTGTTAACCTCGTGATATACTATTCTTTCAAACGCATTTTATTTTTATTTTGTTTGAAAAATATTTCTAAACAGCAATCTCCTTTCAAGGATGTTTTAATTTTTCACTAATGAATAATTTCTAATATTTTTTTGTATAGTTGTGGTGAATGAACTATTTAATTCTTGTAGTAAAATTTTCCATTAAAAAATTTATGATTCATTAACAAAGAATGATATGTGAACATTAAATTTATTATTTATTTTCACATATTTTCAACACTCTAAGCTGTTGACAGGAAAAATTTTTCAATAATTTTCACACATTTTCCTTAAAGGAAGAGAACATTATTGTAAATGAAATTATCTCCTTAGGCGATTTTTTGTTTTGACTTTGGAATTTATAAAAATATACATATTTACAAATATAATATAATTTTATTGAGTTTTTACATTTCAAAGAATATAATAATTATTTTTTTTTTATACAAATAAAAATATTTGGTATGCAAAACATGCTTATGGACTTTCTCTTATTGAAAGTTAATTAATATAAGTTTAAATGGAAAATTTTTATATAATAAATAGGTTTTTTAATAATATAATGAGGCAGGATTAGTTTACTAATCAAAATTGGAACTATTATTAAACGAGTAGTTATCCTTCAAATAATAGCCCGCAAGGGGTATCTGTTGCCTACAGTTACTTGGAGAGTAGCGACCCCACGGATTTCCATAGTTCAGTACACCATGCACTTCATCAGAACAGTACACAATCCACTTAAACTACGTATACACTACAGTTTACAGACAAGGACAAAGACCGTACACAAACTAGAGTCCCCGTGCATCCTGCCCTTAGATTTTTTTTCTTCCTAGGAGCCTCTACAACTCACTGTCCGGCAATGGGCAGTGTTGTCTCCAGCTAGACAACGCTGCTTAGAGACCGGCCCCGGAGGGGGCACAGTAGATCTTTCAGGTCGCAGTACAATAATCCCCAACAACAATCTACAATATATCCTTCAAATAAAAATATGACCTATAATGTTTGTATGGTATCGTCATATTTTCATATGGCTTCTTAGTAATGAGAAGTTTTCTGGAGCCCAGAGCATCGTACACCACGTTTTGATTAATTCGTTAAAAAGCTTGAAAATCAAACGATATAGTTCTCTCTGAGTTCCTTAAAATAACGTTTTCTGGAAAAAGTATTATAAAAAAATATTATAGATTAGTATTATAGATTCATATTATAAAGAAGTTAGCATTACCAGAATAAAGAATACAGGTATGTTACACATTTACATCCCAGTCGTATTATATACATGGAGATGACGAGGAGAGTTTTTATTTTTGGTGCCCGGAGCCTTCTCACTCACTGCCGATCTCCGGCACCAGTGTTCCCTCGTTACAGACAACACTGTCCATCACCGGACAGTGAGCTGTAGAAGCTCCTAGGAAGAAAATAACCCAAGGGTATTTAAAGTGCCACTTCAATATAATGTTCCGATCTACACCTACATAATATTAAGGTACATTAAAGAAGTTGAAAATGTGGCTGGGTTCGCAATGCTGGATAAAATCCGGTATTTTATCCGTTGTAGCATGCATATTGATTTGTTCCTGACCGGTTTCGGATATTCATCCATCGTCAGAGCAAATTCACCAAGTTCGTGTAGAGCAGTGATGGCGAACCTTTTGAGCTCAGTGTGTCAAAATTTTGAAAAATAGAAACATAATTCTCGTGGCGTGTCACTCATCAAGTTAATTATTTGTTTAATGCCATTTAAAATAAAAAAGCCGAAATTATGAAACCAATAGTTTACATTTAGAGACTTGTCTTACATATTTCATTGACACTTAACATACAAAATCAAGTAATATATATATTATATAACTGAACAAAAACAGAAAAACAATATAAATTTATACAATTAGAAAATAAATATATATGAAAAATTAGTGACTTTTTTGGTGTGGTGGTTGGTTCCGCAGAGCTGGAAAGCATCAGAGACATTTTCCGTGGTAGCCTGCTTCATTTTGTGGTCATCGACCGATTTCGGACGTTCGCCCATCTTCAGGATGCGTTTTTCAGACAGTGCGACAACACAGACTTGTACAGAGCAAACTTGAGTGTGAAAACTAAGTTTGCTCTGTGCATGTCGGTGTTGTCACACTGTCTGAAAAACGCATCCTGAAGATGGGCGAACGCCCGAAACCGGTCGATGACTACAAAATGAAGCAGGCTACCGCGGAAAATGTCTCTGATGACTTTTTGGTGCTGAAGTTTGTCTGCTAAATCTTCTATTTCGGGTTTATACTTGGTACATTTCAAGGCCAAGCAAGCTCCACTGACTTCATCTGTTAACCGATTCCGTTTGTTTGTCTTAATATTATTTAATGCTGAGAACAATGTCTCACAAAAATATGTGGATGAAAAAATTGTTAGCAAAACAACTAAAGGAGATCTCGAGGAGCGGTCAATAAAATGTACACTTTTTTTTTAATCTTTTCCAACGTTTCGACAAATTTATTGTCTTTTTCAGGGATAAAATTAAAAAAAAAAGTTAATCGGTATTTACAATTTCCATGAAACAAACTAAACACAAAATATGTAGTAAACAGAGAGAGTTGCTAACTATATGAGCTACATTATCAGAAAAAAAAGATTTTTTTGAATTATGAAATTTTTTATCTTTGAAGCATGCGTGTCATCAAAAATGAGCTCGCGTGTCAGCACTGACACGCGTGTCATAGGTTCGCCATCACTGGTGTAGAGAGGTCACTTCAACGAAATGATTCTGTAGACTCACACTTGTTGGTTGTATATGATTATGTGGGGAGGTTATAAGGTTATGCTACTATGTATATGTGATTAATGGCAAAATGGAATTATTGCAAGTTATGATTAGCCATTAGACAAATAGTGTATAATAAATTTGTTTTCTATTTTGCAGAATACTCCATAACTAAATTTTTAATAGTGTTGTAAAGTATGCTCAGTGTCTTAACAAGTTATTTTTATTAGGTGGGGGGACCATAAGTTATTTCAGGACACTGTACTAATAGGAATGGATAAAGTTTGAAGAAAGGCCATGCAAAGTTTATGGACAGTCAAAAGCTTGTACAAGTAATACATAAATGTGAAATACAAGCAGTGTTAATACAAGAAAATATGTAAGTAAATTGATATGTAAGTAGGTTGGCAGCAAACGGCAAATTGGAGAAGAGTTAAAATAAATATTAGAGGAAATCAAATGTATTCGTTTTTATTTATCATGCTTGTTTTTAAATGATATTAATTTATGTTTAAGTTATAGTAAGAATATGTTTAGAGAGATAAGGTGACATTTGTTAAGCATAGGGCACGGTAGGAGAGTTTAAAAGCATCATGCAAATAATCTACTCGTAAGTGCAAATAATCATCAAATAAACCAAGTGTCGAACATAACAGACACATTGCGTTGAAGTGAACTCTCTACACGAACTTGGTGAATTTGCTCTGACGATGGATGAATATCCGAAACCGGTCAGGAAAAAACCAATATGCATGCTCCGACGGATAAAATACCGGATATTAAAGAAGCATTACTACAATACCAAATTTAATGAAAATGGGTTGACTGGATGTACCCATTTTACCGAATGGATTTTTATGAGACTATTTTAAGATTGACCCAATGATCTTTAATCTATGAAAATTGATTTTGGGGGGAGGGGTTTCTGGAGGAAAGTTGGGAGCTACAGATAGTAGTGAAACTTGGTGGCTAAGGCCAGAACTAAACTTATCCCTCAATTAAAATCATTAACTGGTAAGTCTCAACACTTTATGGACAGATGCATCAAAGGTTTTTGGGAGAATGGTGACCTTAAACTACACTATTAAGTTTTATTTCAGTAAATTGTAATTTTGATGATGTATTAATAAAAATCGTTTAAGAGTCTTTATTGAATGATTCTTTTGTACTCAGCGTTTGTCTTGACAAAAGATATCAATAAGTTTCATTAAACTTAATAAATTAACTGCACAGATGTTGTTCTTGAGATCTATCACATTTATTTGAAATTTTATTCTGATAAAACTTGTTTTTTAAGAACACGTGCTGAAGCGTCACGTTTCGCTCAGGTGTGCCTTTTTTTTATAAAAGGCAATTTCTCCCACTTATATAATTATTGATAGTGGCAACTAAATATTTAATAAAAATTTGCCACTTGAAACTATATTGCAGATTAAGAAAAAAATCGTATCTTAGGTCTTCCAGTTGTGGAAAACATTTCACCCAAAATGCAATTAGGATTCTCTTCATGTTAATGTTGATTCGTTCGCTAAATCAACATGTAATAGGATCCAAAGAGAGGGATTCTAAGTAGCGAGTGAGACTCTCAATTTTGTGTGTCTCTCACTCTCTGCTTTAGATCCCTCTACGTGGGTCCTAATAGAAACACAAATTGAGAGTTTCACTCGCTTCTTAGGCCAGACTAGAGTGAGAGATTCTGTTTAAAAACAGCTGCCCAAGCCCTATAGGAGACAGTCTTTCAACAGTTTATACAGCAGTTACAACGCGTCAGCAACTTTTCTCTCTACTCACTTCTAAGACAAGACTCTCAATCTCTAATTTCTATATTCGTACAAAGTCCTGGCAGTTTGTGTTACTTTCTGATTATACAGTGTTCAGCATTATTTTTAGTTTATTTGTCCTTCAAACCCAATTCTCTCCTTCTCATACCCATTATAAACACTATCTTGAAGTGTATTGATTTAGCAATCAAGACTACTCTAAAGAAGCCTATTGTGGGGAAAAAAAAATCGAAAACCTAAATGTTTTGCATAACAATGGCTGCGGAAATTTAAAACAATGTATGAGATATTTGGACAAAAGATTTTTAATATTATTTTTATAAATATAAAGACCTTCACAATTTCCAAAAATAACTAATAAAATTATTAGTTTAAATTAAAAGTTATATTTAAATATCCGCTAATATTTTTGCATCAGGTGATTACTATTACGTGGGTATATGGTTGGGTAGTGAGAGTTCTGCTTAGAAGACTTTTGGCAACAAACTATTTAATGGATTTGAGCCAGACTTAACTTTATTGGATTAATTATGCTAATTTTAAAATATATAGATATATATTTACTTATGATACAGATTTAAATAGATTTTTGATAGCAAGTTCTATCTCAATACTTTCTTAACTACTGAAGTATTTGGACATACTCGTCTTATTTGATGTATCCATATGTTCTATGAATATAAGTTATTGCTCAGAATCCATCTGTATCTTTCCCTCTACTATCTGCTTTTTCACATTTTGCCTTTGATTTATATGTCAAAAAAAATCTCAAAACTCTTTAATAAACAATACATTCCAATCGTTGGACAGAATTGATATCTGATTTCAACAAATGAGTTCATAATTCTTCAATATGAGTTCGTGGGACAATAATGACATCTCTAATGTATAGAGAGATTCTCCTTGCGATCTGTTAAGGTGTAAGTTCATGCGGCACTATCCTACATTTGTTTAATAAGTTTTTAGAAGGTGAGAAAAGAGTGATGAAGGGTTTTTGAGAAATGAAATAAGTAGTGTGGCCTAAGTAGCGAGTCAGGTTGTCAATTTGGTGTATGTGTGTGTGTCTCTCTGCTTTAGATTCCTCTCTTCGGATCCCATTATAATCTCCTTATTCTTATCTTTCCCATAATATGGAGATCGCGGCTAACGGTATCTTTCGATGTTGACAGTTCTACAGCAAGTATAAATGAGTCTTGAGATCGGAATTGATTCGACAGCTTCCCGTAAAGCCTCATCAAAGTCACATGATGTTCGCCCTGAACCTGTCTTCCTTTCTAAGGTTCGTATCACCCACTATCAAATTGTTGAAACAAAAGCTCCTCTACCCCTTCGATTTTGCATTGAACATGCTTAGTTTCAGCAGCTGTGCACTGTTTTTACTTTCACTTACTCCTAGCAAGAGGAAGTATTGTAATGTGTCAAATTTTCGATATTGAGTTTTCACCGGAAATATCCCTTTTGAGGTCCCCTGAGTCCAAAAAAGTGGTTTTTCAAAAAATGGTCCGTGTGTGTGTGTGTGTATGTATATGAACAGCATAGCTCAAAAATGAAAAATCGTATAAAGTTCAAACTTGATATTCCGTTTAGGTATCACCATGAAATCCGATAGTAGGTCATGCGGTCAAAATTCCTCTACCGGAAGTACCACTTTACTGAATGTTTTTTTTAAATTTTCTGCAATTTCCCGGAAATGGCTCCAACGATTTTCTTTAAACTTAGTACATCAACTACACATACAAAGATCAAGAATTTTTATTTAAAACATTTCTCAGGGAAATGCATTTAAGGGCACTATTAAGGGAGGAGGGTGGGTGGGTTTTTCAGAAAATGGTCTGTGTGTGTGTTATGTATGTATGTATGAAAACAGCATAGCTCAAAAACTGTAGGAAGTTGAAACAGGATATTTCTCTTAGGTATCACCATAGGATTTGACCGTTCGTTATCTCAACCGGATGTACCACTTTACTAGTTAGTTTTTTTATTTTTTGCAATTTTTTCAGAAATAGCTCCAATGATTTTCTTGAAACTTGATACATCAACTACACATGCGAAGAGCTACAACTTTTATTTGAAATGTTTCTCTGGGAAAATTCATTTAAGGGCAGTTTTGGGGAAGGGGTGGGATTAGGTTTTCATCTAAAATGCTATTTCAGTTTATTAAACAATTCTATCATCTAAATAATGTTAATTAGAATTGAATATGTTGTTGAAATTCCGAGTTCCAAAAAAATCGGATAACCGGAAGTGCGTTTACATTACCACTTACTTTACTAAATGATTTTTTTCACTTTTTCGCGATTTTCTGAAAAATGGCTTCAACGATTTT
>JAAEAF010007906.1:0-28216 GCA_011037195.1 Triatoma infestans
CACATACAAAGAGCTAGACTTTATTTCAAACATTTCTCCGGGAAATTTCATTTAAGGGTACTTTTGGGGGAGGGGTGGGATTACGTTTTCCTCTAAAGGAGTATTTCAGTTTATTACACAATTCTATCAGTTAAATAATATTAATTAGAATTAAATATGTTGCCATAATTCTGAGTTTGAAGAAATCGGATGATCAGAAGAGCGTTTTACTGAATAGTATTTTTCAGTTTTCTACTATTTTCTCTAAGGCGGCTCCAATGATTTTCTTTAAACTAGTTTTGTGAAACTACACATATAAAGAGCTACAATTTTTATTTGAAACATTTCTCCTGCTAAAGTCATTTACGGGGGGGGGGTAGGATGGGATGATTTACAATGCTCGCCTAAAAGCCGTATATAGTGATGGTTTTTGTCTAAGAGCTATTATATTGTTATAGCTTTGTACTCATCTAAACACAACTAATTAGAAATGAGTTGTGGGTGGTGCAATTTGTAGAAAAACGTCACGGAAAATTCTCTGTAGCTAATTCAGAAATAGATCAATCGCGAGTTGTCCGGAAAAACAGTAAAGGGAAGTGCGTTTTTTCTTAAACCGTTTTTGCAATTTATTACGAGCATAAGAACTCCGACAAATTTTCTGGGAAAAAAAAAAAAAATTTTTGTGGTGTGAAGTGGAAGGCGCGGGCCACAGCGATAGGTCATTAGCGCCCGGAGCAGTCTCAGTGCACTGCCGGCCTCCGGATAGTGTTCTCTCGCTACAGACAACACTGTCCATCACCGAACAGTGAGCTGTAGAGGCTCCTAGGAAGAAAAAATCTAAGGGTAGCACTGGCTTTGGGAAATCAAAGCATTAGGCTTGCTTCAAAATGTAAATGTTCCCTTCAATGAAAGAAACAAAGTCCAGAAAAAGAGGAGAACTTAATTGTTAGCTAGTTGTTAGCTTGTACAAAGTGCTTAAAGGAAAATTAAAATAAGACGTTTTTTAACTTATTATTTACTATATTTATGAAAATATAACGTGCCAAAAATCTGTAGCTAGAATTGTGAACCTTGCAGAACAGGTTGTTAGTTTTGAGAGAAAAAACAGCTGCGCCGGTGTGTAGGTTTCTGCACTGGCAGCAGCAACATGAACTAAGTTTGACATGGACATCTATGTTGCCATATCACTAGTGACATGGCACCCACATGTAATCTTTGTTACAGAGAGTAATTACTCAAGAGATCAATCTATTGACCGGATATCAAAGTAACATTATCTTGACTTGGCTTATATAAATTTAAAGTTATTAGAGGTACTTTTGATTAAAGTTCAGACTATGACGCTGGCTTGGAGTTCTGACTTCGAGCGATTGAAATTTATTTACAAAAGGTACAGATATTTCTTAAACTCATAGGGTATTTAACAAATAGCGTTTGAAACGGCTTTCTCTCAGTGCAATTTTTATATACTCTTTACGTCACACCACTTTTAGTAGAATGTAAAAGTCGTTTATTTCACAAAGATTCTTTCAACATCTATATTCGGCAATCCAAAGCCCATAAAAAAATTCAGAATGGTCCTACTATAAAAATTGTGTATCTGTGCTATATAATGAAATTAAAATTCTAATCTAATCTAGAACTCGGGCCTCCCCTAAGTAAGAGGGCGCCGATGGGCCCATTATACCCTTCCAATACATCTCACTTCATTTTTATCATTTAAATCGAGAGAGATCCGAATTGGGCTCCACATTCTTGGATTCGCTTGCAAGCATAGCGCGTGCAATCCCAATGATTTTTCTTGAAACAACCAAACCACCATACAACTATACCACACACTTGTAACATTTTTCGAGGAAATTTATTTTTAGTGTGGGGCTAAAATAAGGCCTTATTAGCTTTCAAGGTGTAACGACCCTGAAGAGGCTCATTGCAACATTGGAAGCTAATTCTGACTTAAAAGTCCATTAGAAGTGGAGAATCGCTGTGAGACAAACTTGTCTGTGAATTTTCACAACAGAATTTTTTTTAAATCTAGAATAAGAAATGAAATTTGTGTTGCGAGTGAAGGGGTCAAATGATAATTCTTACGTCCACATGATAATTCTAAATTTCTGATTGGCCTTACAACACCCACATTTCACATCTTCTGTTATACACTGTGATTGGCTAATTATTTCCATGAAAAATCTAGTTAAGAATTTTTTTACTAATTTTCCCTCCGTAGGTATTTTATGAATTATCAAATTGTGCAATAAAAATTGTTTATAAAAAAATGTAAAAAATCAAGTTCTTTCTAACATAATGTTTTATACAATTTTATACAATTGATGTGAGCTATAAAGTAAAATTCAGCATTTTCATTCCATTGTAGCCCGCCATTTTGTATTTGACCGTTTATACTAATGGTACAAAATAAAATTGATGTTAAACACCGATAATCTTAAGACTAGAGTTTTTAGCTATTCATTATATTAATTTTATGTATGTGGCGCAGTCCACAGTGTATTGAAAGTTACTATAAAGATGGAAATCTATGCATAAGCTGCTGCAATCAAAATCTGTTTCTCGCTATAACATAAAAGATGGACTCGAACTATTTATTAGTGCAGTTAAACAAATTATAAACAGAAGAAGTAGATAAGAATAAATTATAATAAGAACAAGCAATAACGCTCCACTTTAGAGATCGAAACACTACAGACTATGTAACTATGTAAATTGGAGTCATAGAAAATCTTGTGAGTGCTTCACACCAGATTTTTTGTTATAAAATAAAAATTTTATTTCCTTACTATATTTATGACTTTTACATTTTTATTTTATTTAATGGATAGGGGCGGCCAAATAATAATAATTGCACACATGCATGTATCTAGAACTGGCCTTAATCTTCTACATAGACCCAGATGGTGGGTATACAAGTGACATTTAAATGACATTTGGTCTTCTACATAGACACACATGGTGGATACACAAGTTACATTTAAATGACATTTGGTCTTCTACATAGACACACGTGGTATGTTTTCTGTAATACGGTACAAAAGTATTACATAATCAGAATAAAAAGTGTGAATGGATATGGGTCACCCGTGTGCGCCTTGCACATTATGACAGAACCGAGCCTGCAAAAGACCAACCGACATTTGGTAAAAATTCCGCCTCAAATAAATAAATAAAAACTATGTGAGGATTACAGCAAGTGAAAGTTGTGTGAATGTTTCACACCATACTGCATCTTGAATCTGTTAAGGCTACGCCATTTTAAATCTTCTCCGATCGATCATGGTTTCTGTATTTTTGAACTGAATTTTATAATTAATTTAAACTATGGTTAGCAGATATTTGTGTATTTCTGTTTCCTATCTCCTCATCTTATTGCTTCGTCTACCAATTAGAAATTAATTAAACTTTCCTGTCACGAAATTCATTTTAGTTGCCATGTAAAGGGCACTGTTTGCTTGTAGGAGAATGTGACAAGCTTAACAATAATGCTCGGTTAACCATCATCTAACCTTTATCAACTTAAAATTTGCAATTCTCACTCAGCAAGCATTCTGCTTGATTATTTAAGCCATCTTTTAAAGTTCAACTTTTGATTCAGTTCCTCTTCTACTTAAATTAGTTAATACCTAACCTAAACAAACCGCTAATGGAAGTAAATGAAAACTTAAAAACGGTCTAAATTGTTCTGGTTGCTAGGAGCTAGAAGAGAAAGTAACAAGAAACTGCCTTGACCTTCTGTAGCATTAAAATACAACCCACATCTGTAATATATCATACCTATCACAACTAAATAGATAATATTATCAAATTAGTTAGAAATTAGAATTAGACAAATTTTGGGGGATTTAATTAATTTAAAATGGTAGAATTTTCAAATGATGGAGTTATGACTGCAATGTTTGTGTTTTCGGAGTCTTGATCTCTTACCAGTAGATTTCTATTACGAGTCTTCAGCATGCCTGCTCAAATCTAGCGCACCACGTTGGGCGTGAATACAGTGGTATAGATTCTTTTCAAATTTCAAGTACATCCTCCGAATCGCGGCGAAGATGGGAGTCATTCGCCTCTAACCCTTTTCAACTCACTTCTAGTTTTCATGTGTTCCTTTAGTTATTCTTCAGCTAGAGTTAGGACCGCTGCATCGCGAAGATGCAACGGGTACACCGGGGCAGCAGATTGTTGGTAAACTCAATGTTTAGGAATGTTGAGTATGAAAAATCTATCAGAGAAATATGAAAATGTAACGGAGTATGAAGCAATTAGTGCAGTTACTTTATTATCTGAAGAGAACAGCTAGCGTTACCATATCTCCAGGAACAGCTTCCAGGCAATTCCAAGTATTGGTTCGCTCTTGACAAAAATAACTAACCTAACCTAACACTTTTTGTTTGGCATTTTGTTAAGGAAATTAATTTAGAGAAATTCTAGGGGGGGGGATGTCCATGCTTCACTGAATAAAGTAATTTTTATTTAGTTTTACAGATTCTACAGCAACATTGAAGACAATAAACAATTATAAAATTTTGAAGAAATTTAATCAATTAAGTTTAAAAAAAAATCATATGATCTTTTCCCTTGTTTAATCAGCTGGTTAAGGACTCATTTAAGAAATAACTACATTTCTATTTATATTTGTTATTTCTTTGAACGATAATATTGAATTAATAATACTTTTAAAATTGAATACTGGAACCTAAAAGAAATCTAAACTAAATAAACAGTAAACTGACCTTCAGTTAGATTTAAGATTAAATACAAATGCAAAAAAATTGGTAAGAATAATAAGATTATATTTCACACACAAAATTTGATGTACATATTGGAATGTTATTTTTGTAAACTTCACTCGATTTTCGTACTGCAATTCTCTGGGTATCAAGAGGCAAATTCTTCAAAGTTAATTTTATCTAATTATTTGTTGTCACCTACATAAAGTATGGACCGTGAACAATGAAATGGCACTTTACAGGAAACTTAATGTCCAACTCCCCCCCACCCCATAACACGCTAAAATCATTTTCCCCGAAAGTTACAAATAAAAGTGCCTTAAATAAAAGGTAAGTGTAACTAAGATACCAGCCTTAAAGGAAAGCGTTTCCAGCATTTCTAGAAAAAAAGTATTCACTAAAATTGCTCTTCAGTATGATGGATTTTCGTTTCCGTTGTTTATTTGAAAAATGTTTCAAATAGAAGTGATTATATATGTAGATAGAATACGTCTCAGAGGAAGGTAGTACGTTAAGTTCAGCTCCTAACCACCATTTCAGTAAAATAAAACCTTAAAAGTATTTAAAGTTGTGTCAAAATGTCAAGGCTTTACAGAACCCTGTGGGAATTGCAGTAGAAATTGTGAGTGTTTTACTCCAAATTGAATTTTTTTAAAGGTTCGCGTGAGAGATTGTTCTCACGTGCCCCCTGGATATCGCAGCAAAAGAGAAAAGAAAATGATATTTTTTTTACAGCTATTGAATTCTGCTAAATTCATTTGATGCTGCAGTTTGAATTAGTTGTTTTAGCCCTTTGCAGCGCTAGATCGTTTATCTATTTAACCAATCGCACATACTTGAGGAAGTTTTACTAAAATTAGATTACCTGATTTGCAATAGCAGAAATTTTGTCAATGATCAAACGGGTAAAATTAAAAAGGTTAATGTTAAACTCAACATTCATAGCCTGGGAAGAGCAGAAGGAACAAGGATGAGGAAGTGGGATGGCAGGAATGTGGTGGGGCGGTGATGGGTGGCCTGCGCTTGCGGGGGCAGCACTCAGAGGCGGCACACTGCACACATCATTCACAACGCACACACTCACAATTAATCGTGTCTCGCGTTACTTCACTAAGGTACGTATATATATATATATATATATATATTATGAATTTAGCTTTATTCTTGTTTGTACTTAATAAATCCTAGATTAAAACTATATTACTAATCTCTTACCAGGGTTAAGAGATAGTATTGTAATGGTATCAGAACTTCGAAACGGAGTTTTACCAGAAAAACATGGTTAATATTGCTTGATTTGTAGAAATTAGTCTGTGTTGTGTATGTAGATGTGAACCACATAGCTCAAAACGAAAAACTGCAGGAATCTCAAACTTGAAATTCGCGTTGGGCATCACCAATAGAACCGACGCAATTTATCGGCGAAATTCCATCAACCGGATTATCACTTCTCATAAAATAGAATATCACTTTACTGAATGGAAATTTTAGTTTTTTGAATTTTCTCTATAACCGTCCCACCGATTTCCTGTACACTTTGTGTAAACAATATACACAATACCCACATGTAAGTCGTATCATTTTTATTTGGAGAAAATTGGTATTATAAGATTGTGGGCAATGGGTGACTCCTACCTTTCTCTCTTACAGTTACCACTTACAGTTACCTACTACATAATATTAGTGTATATGAAATTTGTTGCTAAAATTCCGTATTTTAAGAAAATTGCTTTACCGGATATGGGTATTTCTTGACCGTATTTTTTTTCAGGTCATAGTTTCGCCATAGTTTGTTTTTTGAAACTTGATATACTGTAAAATAACTTGATAGACTGTAATCGTACATATCACCTTGGTTTGATACTTTCTCCAGAAATTTATTTTGGGATGTTGTGAGGAAGTTAGTAGTGATGCTTGCCTGCCTAATGAAGCCTTGCAATATTCTACACTGAGAGCGATCATGTATTTGGAAAACTTCCATTTTGAAGGACATTTTCCATTAGAATTGTGAATGTTTCATGTCAGATGTGTATTATTTCAAGTAGCTAACGGCGTTCACTTCAAAATATTAATTCTGCAAAGATATAATCGTGAAGAACAAAATAATTATTTAGTTCGTGTCTTTATTAAAAATCCAAAATTATAACAGACTGCTCGTTGGTATCGCTACTAGTTTACAGCCTACCATAACAATTGATTAAAAAAAAATACTGAGAGGAAGTGTGAAACACTCACACGGACTTCTCTGTTTACATTCTCACAATTCTATTGAAATATTGTCTTTAAATTTGGTGTTTTATTTAAAAATTTATTATTGCCTTTTCACTGTATAGATGGTGGAACTGTATTGGTGGAATACTTTATGAGTAAAGCTATAGTCGTAACTCCTCCCAGCACATCCCAAAATGAATTTTCCGGGAAAAAGGTTTGAAAGAAATGTTGTTGCACTGATTAGGTAGCTGAGATGCCATTCGAATCGTTGGAAATTGCTGGAACCATTTTTGCGAAAATTGGAAAAAACTGAAAAACCTTTCAAGAAATTAGCAATTCCAGTTTACCTACTTTCGCCTAAACTCACTCGAATTTTTCCGTTTTGAGTTATGCTGATCACACACACGCGCACCACACACACACACCTTTCATGCTCAGGGACATGAACGTACTTCGGTGAAATCTCAATTTGGTAAAACGGACTCGCGTGATTATTTTCTCTTTTAGCTATTATAAGAAAGTCATCAAAGTAACAATTGTTAGCTGAGAAAATAACGAAGGTGAATCAAGTGTATGAATGGGGGCATGAGATGCGCTGATGGCCGTAAAACAGCTGTTTGTATTCGTTAAATGCCATTAATTATCGACGTTATTCAAAATATAACTACACCCAACTTCGTATCCACTCTCACATTGTTAATAACAGCCAATTATTCTCTAACTCAACAAAGACCTACTTCTTTTGTTTCTTCCTATTGGTTTGAAAACAATGAAGACGACAAAAAATCAATTAACGCATGGCTCCTTTGCAACTGTATTTCATTTTATCATTCGGACTATATTTCTAGTTATTAATTCGGTCCGGATCTCTGCTAGGACAATTACCTATCTATACACAGAGATTCTCACGTTTCTGACATGATTACTGTTTCCAAGTTCTGCTGGAGCCTCATTGATCATTCTTCATCATCATTTAAAACATAATTTATCTTCATTTTCGCCAAACTTTTCGTATATTCCTTGTAAATACTTTATTCCATTGAAATATTTTTACAAAGAGCTCTTGAAAGTCTGAAGTGCCAAGAGACGTGCTTTGTTCACAGAACAGTCTTACTCACCTTCCGTTTCTACAACAAATGCTACTTCAACAGTTATTGTCCTAGATATTCACAATCTATTAAGTTCACATTAGGCCCCTACGATAAGTAAAATATCTTTAATTCATGCAAAATTGCAGCTTATACATATATTCCTTTTAGCCTTAAAGATGTATATTTTTTATTAATTTCTATTACTCCTGCGAGAGAAAGTAGTGCGATCATTCATATTACCGATTCCATACCGTAAATATCATTTTTGAGCTTAAAAAAAATCATAGGAAGCTCAAACTTGATATTCGTTTTGGCGCCAACACGCATCCCACACGATCCAATATTTCCATCACTATCCATCCAATGGAAGTGCCATTTTGTTGAAAGTTCTTTTTTCGTTTTTCGCCATTTTCTTTGAAATAGTTTCAACATTTCTTTAAACTTGGCATAATAACTATATTTACGAGTAATTAAACGTACATTCTTTTATCTTTACGGCAACCTTGAACCTAATTATTATACTTAACACGCACAACCTGAACAGAGACCACCCAGTGTTGATTGTTGTAGAGTGAGAATAGATAACTCAGTTATAGCAGCTAGCAATCTGCGGGGGGAGGCTACGTTATGCAATTAGATGATCACGGGGCCACTACCGCCTGAGTCTTCGAAGAGGATTGGTTGCTGGAAGATACTGAGCGCATTGATGGATTTTAGTGGGAAGATAATTTTGCATGAAATTTTGTGAAGTGGGATTAGGCCAAAGCAGACTTAAATGGAATATTTAGATCGAGTGGATAGTGTGGTTGGAGACATGAAATAGAACGTTTATTTAGTTTTAAAGATTTTGGATTTAGGTTTGTATTCGATTGAGATTAGATGGTTTGCTAGCAAGGATTGTACAGTTTTCTTTTATTCGATAGAGTCAATTTAGAACGTGTGTCGAGTAATCGTTCGAACATTTTGTATCTGTTCTAGCAGTTTATTCGCTTTAGTGGAGGGGTCTTTTGTCCTGATAGTGCCCGAGATATTTCACATCATTCGTAGTAGGAAAAGTATACATAATTTACAGTACTATATATTTTATATCATAAATATTTTTAAATTTTATATTTTGATTTCTGTTCATTTACCGTGACGGAGCCAGCACTCAAGGATTTGGAGGACTGGCAGATATAATTGACAAATTTTTACTTTAGTTTTCTCCTTGTGCGATTGGGTCAAATTTTCCAAATTAGTTTTTACCGGAAATGGATATTTTGAAGCCCCACAGCACGAAAACAATATTTTGAAGCCCCCCCAGCACGAAAACAATATTTTGAAGCCTCCCAGCACGAAAACAATATTTTGAAGCCCCCCAGCACGAAAACAATATTTTGAAGCCCTCCAGCACGAAAACAATATTTTACAAATACGATGATTGAAATTACAATATTATGTTGTTCTGAACCAGTTAAGTGATATCTTGAAAATGACCTACTCCTAGATCGAAAGCTCGATACTGTATAATAAAGTGTTTCATACAAATTAATTTTGTCATCATATTTTGTAAAAGTTATCAAGTGCAATAAGCAAATCAAACTTGTAGTGAAAACAATATTGTTAGCGACTTGTGAAGTGAGTGTGTGAACAAAATATTTCGTACCTCTGAAACGAACAATCATAGGAAACCGAAAGTCCGACTTTACTGATGTTTTTCCAGTTTTTCCAACCGTTTAAACTCTCATTCTTAGAACTTTGAATTTTTGCATAATTGTAAGTACTTACTACCAATTGTATTGGTAGAGAGATGACCTCTGTAGAAAGACTAGACTTTCTTTGGCGCAGTGGCGAGGTGGGTGGCAGATCTAATAAACTACTTTCAAGACAAAATATCGACGTAAAACACTGACCCGACTTTCTCTTACCGCAGGGATCACAATTCTAATCGATACAGGTTCTTCAAATTCGGAAGTATTATTTAGGATCTAGTGTTTGGGAATGTTCTTGTTGGTTGGTTTTTAGGACAACCTTGTGGCTTGCCTTCAGCAAATCTTGTAAGGTCAATTTAAGCGTAGCAGATTCCTCATTAAAGAAAATATTTGTAACGGTTATCGAGATAAAGTTGAACGTCCTACCAAAGTCATTAACCGGTTTTCTTCAAACATGGAATTGCGGCTTGTGGCAACGCATTTAATGTAGATAAATGTTATTCAGGTAGAGTATATATTGCACTGATGTGGCATTTTAGACACAGCTTCCTCCAGAATTATCCCAACATTCTGGAAAAATATTTCAAATATAAGTGATGGTCTACATGCACATGTGTAATTTTATGCGATATTTGAAGAAAATCATAGGCTCATTTACGCAAAATTAAAAAATTAAAAATTTCAGAAAAATCACAAGTCCGGACGATGGATATTGATCGAAACGATCGTGCAGTATACTATGGTATATCTAAACGAAATATCAAGTTTTAGCTCTCTGCAATTTTTCGTTTCTAAGATATTTTATTCGTTCACATAAGCACACACAGTAAGAGAAAGTAATAACAAACATCAAACAGCAAAATCCCTGCCTTACTACTAACATATATCAATCGGGGTTGCTTATTGATTCGCCATTAATATATTTTTACATATAGTATACCAGATGCAGACCGTTGGACAGCGAACAATTCTAGGTCTTGTCAATAGTGTCATTGTAACTGACACCTTCACCACCAGGTTCTCCTTTTAAAAAACAAACTTTATTCCGTGAACTTTCTGCCATGAACACCCCATTTTTAGCAAATTAGTAGTATAGATATAAAATTAGATTATTTTGCACTTTATTTTGTTTCTTTATAAATATACTCAGTTATTAGGAGTTGCCATATTCAGTGCATGTTTAAATTCCCATATGGGAATTTACTTGATTCCATAATTGCAAAGTATCCAAAGTTTTCCGGCGCTGATTTACATTTCTGATTGTTTCACATTGTTTAAATGTATTTTCTTGGAAAAGATGAGGTTGTAAACTTTGTAAAAATTTGTTGGTTAGAATTTCTGTTTTTCTTATTGCTGCTAGTAAGAGGGGGAAGTATTGCGATCGAGTCAAATTTTTGATATGCAATTTTCACCGGAAATATATGTTCTGGGAGTTCCCCGGGGAATACAGATGTGGTGTGTGTGTGTGTGTGTGTGTGTGTGTATGGTGTATGGAAGTATTGCGATCGAGTCAAATTTTTGATATGCAATTTTCACCGGAAATATATGTTCTGGGAGTTCCCCGGGGAATACAGATGTGGTTGTTGATGTGTGGTGTGTGGGTGTGTATGCAATTTTCACCGGAAATATATGTTCTGGGAGTTCCCCGGGGAATACAGATGTGGTGTGTGTGGGTGTGTGTGGTATGTGTGTGTATGTATGGTGTGTGGTATGTGTATGGTTAATCGTTTGAATATTTCAATAACGAAAAATTGCAGGAACCTCTTAAAATACGTTGAATGCGAATTAACTGTATTTTTTTTTTAGTTTTACGGAATTTTCTTTAAAGATGTTGATGTCTAAAGATGGATCGGTATAAAGGCAAATCTTATGCGGCCTGAAAGATCCTTGAGTTTCATTTGATGTTACAGTTTATAAACGTCTATAAAGTGTACTAAGCCAACTTTACCTACGTACAGTCTAAACTTAAATACATATTTCCTAACTTCAATTATTTCTATGCAAACGGCTCTAAAAACAATGACGGTGTAGAGTGTTCTATTTATAATTCCCAATCACATACTTTAATCGAAAATTTAGATTTAATAGTCCAAGTCCAATCTTTACATCCGTGATAATTGCTATCAATAAATGTTAACCGCATATTCTGTCACGAATCTGCAACAGTTCATCATTCTAAGTGACTATAAGAGTGGCCTTCAAAAATTAAACCACCCCGGTAATGACCCCTCTTTCCTAGTCCTAGATACCTTAAAAATATTGCAAGAATTAGTTATAACGGTGGATCAATGTGCCTGGAAAGAAAGGTCTAGAACTTATTCACCATATTTAGAGGATTGAACCATAATTATAACAAATTAGTTACGAGCTTGTTTAAAGTAATCTTACTTACTTCAAAGTAACAGCTATTCATCCATTTATTTTTGTTAATTAAAGTGGGTTATTCACAATTTTTGGTGGTAAAGTTCAGACTTGCCTCATTACATGTTTCTATTATGAATGGTTTTATGTTTTATGTGAAGCCATCAAACATTTTGAAAACCCATTCAATATTATTCTTCTGCTTCTTTACATCTTTTCAAGCAGTTATCCTGTATTGCTATTTATAGCTTATTTTTATGAAATAATCCTACTTCTTAATATTAAATATGATACAGATATATATTTTAGTCATAATTTTAAAAGAATTTCTTAAAATTAAAAGAAAGAAATCATGCATTGAGAAAACCATTTGAAATCCTTATCAATGAGACACTTCTTATTTGAGTGCAATTTTGAAAATCGAAAATGAAATTTTAAAAATTTCAATTAAGTTTTCATTCTTGTTTGATGTTGGCATTAAAATAAACTAACAAAAAAAAGCAGTTGTTTTGAGCAATTGTTGAAAGTTGTTTTAATGTGATTTACGCTGTTTCAACAACAGCTGAAGCGAGAGCTTTCTGTCGTATTTTTTTCAGAATCTGACATCAGACCATTTACGGCCAAAAGTGTATTGGTAGCCCTCTTTTACTCCGGGAAAATAATTAATGGTTCACCTTCTATCGGCCGTGTGCAGCTGATTCAAACTGCATCCTGCATGAGAAATAAATTCGGCGGATCTAGACTTGTATGTAAATCTCCAGCGGAATGGGCGTAGATGCTGATCGTCCGAGGTAGTATCCTCGGGACCGAGAAGGTAGCGTGCTGTACTAGCAATGCGGGGGTCCCGAGCTCGAGTCCAGCAGTGCTGGCCTTAGATTTTCTCTTCCTAGGAGCCTCTGCAGCTCACTGCCCGGTGAAGGCAATGCAGTGAGAAGGCTCCGGGGCCATAGATCTTTCAGAATAGATTTCGCAGTGTAATATCCCTGTGGGCGTACATCTTCACATCTACATCTACATGGGCGTAGCCGCTAATCATTCGAGGTATATCCTCGGACATAGCCTGGAGATATGTCCAGGATATGTCTTTTACCTTCCCTGCTTTCTTTTCCTGTCCAACGACCCTCTTCTTGCCATTTTAGTGTTTCCACATTATCCCAAGACGGTAGGCAACATACGCCGCGGAATGGATGGCACCATCCGGGTCTACTAAGAGTTGACTAGGGAGCCTCTGAAATACTGGGCGATTCCTCGAAGTTTTTAATCTTTCTTGGGAATGGGTGAATTCTACACGAGTTGCTCCCATTCTTCCTAGGCTTGTCGTGGGAACCAAACGGATACGATTTTGAATCAAATTCTGTTCTAGGCTAATGCACACGAGTAGGCCGAAATAACCATCACATCCGTAGGGGAAAACATTGGACATAAGTTCACGAAAATCGCCACCACTAAGAAGTCGACAAATTCTTGGGCCGGGGGGTCACACTCTCATTTCGGGAGCCACCCGGAGGAGGCATAGTGCTCCCTTCAAATGCCTATTCATGCAATAGCCAAAAGGACCGTACTTACTGAATAGGCTGAAACTACAGGACGGCTAATCAATTTGGGAAACAGCTGAGGTGAAGATTCAGAACCGTCTGTTGAGAGGCGAAAAATCAAAGGGGACACGTTTCCTAAACAGGTTACGGTGGTTCAGAAGGCTGTATACGTTCCAAACATCACGGGTTGCTGGGGAACCGCAATGGCGCGCTCGAGAGATATCGCTGTTTCTGGCATAGGACCTCCAAGTGGCCTGGCGGGTTCGCAGGTCTTTTGGGGAGTCTGTGCTCTCTGGGGTTATTGTGGCACTCGCTAGATTCCGTTGGGAAAACATAGTCGCGCAGGGGCTGTTATTGTCGCCATGATTACCTGAATGCATAGTAAACACCGCCTCGTTCACAAAATTTGTATTGGTAGTTTAAAGTCAGGTCCCTGGAAAAAATATTTCAAATAAAAGTGATAGGCATTTAGTATTTAGTTAATTTGCAAAGTTTAAAGAAAATCGTTGGGGCTATTTTTGGGAAGATTGCGTAAACTGAAAAACAATTCTGTAAAGTCGCAGTTGAAGTTGATAGATTTTGAGCGAAAATCCGGATGCTAATTTGGAATCTAAACGATATAACAATTCGAACTTTCTGAGATTGTTAAGTAGTGTGTTTCCAAGTACGCACACACACACATTCTATACATATACAAACATATACATCTACACACATACATACAGAACATTTGCAAAAACAATTTTTGGAATTAAGGGGGATCTGAAATTATGAATTTCCCGTTGAAACTAGTTTCAAAAGTTTGATAACATCGCTGTAATCCTTTGCAGCAGTGTTTTGTATGAGGCGAAAGCGATTAGAGCCATAAGACTTTTCTTTTTTTTTTTTGGCATTAGCGTTTCACTATACAACCAGGTCTCACATCTTTATATTATAATATATTTCAAGTCTTTTCCAAACAATTTAGGAGGGAGAGTGTTCAGAGTATAAGGAATTTCATCCAAAAGGTGTTTGTTATATTTTCTATCATTTTAGGTCTTTTCCAGCGTTAATATTATAATCTAGCCGCATTTGTAGTACCACTAGACCTACCGCTTTTATTGAAAACATTTTCGTAGAGATTGATTTAGAGGGTACTGTAGGTGATTTGCGTGGTTTACTCTAAATTGTTCAACTAATATTTTTGGCAATATTTGAAGTGGTTTTTATGTCATTTTGCTGCGTAGTAAAGTTTCTCTACAAAGTTTCGAGATATAATTTTGTAGACAAGCTTATTGCTAAGGGAGCGACCTATTTATTAGTAATCAGTGTTTATTATATAAATAAACAGCCAGACAAATTCTGATATGGTAATGCATTAACGTATAAAATCAAGTTGGATAGGAACTTCCAGTCCGAAGAGTGGGTGAATGAGTTGGACCAGCCAAATCGGCCCAGTGTGTTCTTATCAGCACATTCTTATCTCAGAGAACGTCACTTCCCTTTCTCTTCACCAAGACAATGCCCAGCTTGTTTATCGAGCTCTCTCTTTTTAGTATTCAACGGAAAATGCACTGTTTCCGATTTTTGTTTGTCCCAATTCCTTTATAAACTCTTCATTGTTTACCTTTAAATAATTGTTTTCTACAGATCTCAATTTCACCCTCATTTAATAAAAGTTATTTTAAAAGTAAAGACCTGCTATGAAACACTCACGCATCTTTCTTTTACTCGATTATTGCAATTCTAAATTTTCTCCACCATTTTGCACAGCGCCCTCTGTTAGCTGTGTCAATTTTCGAAAAAATATTTCCAATAAAAGTGATATGTATATATGTGTGTAGAAATATTCCAAGTTTAAAGAAACGGTAGGAGCGGTTTAAGAAAAAAATTCAGAAATCTAGAAAAACTATTTAGCAAAGCCCCACTTCCGGTTAAAACATAGATTAAGTAAATTATGGTACTTTAGGTAAATTTCCCCAAACATACATTAGATACAAACACACACCAAATATTCGCTAAAGCTTTTGCGGGATTCCTAAATTGCGAAATTTTGCTCTTATAGCAGTAAAAAGTAGAGCGAAACCTGTATTATATTGTAACGAGTATTTTTTACTTTCTCTTACTCCTAAGTAAGAGGAAGTATTGTAATGGTGTCAAATTTTCGATATCGAGTTTTCACCGGAAATATCCGTTTTGAGGTCCCCTGAGTCCAAAAAAGTGGTTTTTAGCGAAATGTGTCTGTGTGTGTGTATGTATGTGTAACAGATAGCTCGTAGCTCATAAATGAAAATCGCAGAAAGTTCAAACTTGATATTCCGTTTTCGGTATCACATGTGATCTGACAGTACGTTATCTGTAAAATTTCCTCAACACCGGAAGTACTACGTACTAGTTGGATTTTTTACTTTTTTGCGATTTTTTCCCTCAAAAATAGCTCCGACGATTTTCTTTAAACTTTAAACATCAAAACACACATATAAGAGCTACAACCTTTTATTAGAAACAATTTCTCTCGGGAAAATGCACTGAAGGGCACATTTTTGGGGGAGGGGTGGGGTTAGGTTTCATCTAAAGTGCATTTCAGTTTATTAGACAATTCTGCCATCTAAATAATGTTAATTAGAATTAAATATGTTGTTGAAATTCCGAGTTTGAAAAAATCGGATAACCGGAAGTGCGTTTACTTTACCACTTTACTAAATGATTTATTCACTTTTTCGCAATTTTCTCAAAATGGCTCCGACGATTTTTTGAAACTTCGCATATAAAGTAAACATGCAAAGATCTACAACTTTTATCTAAAACATTTCTCTGGGAAAATTCTTTTAAGAGCACTTTTAGGGAGGGGTGGGTTAGATTTTCATCAAAGTGCTATCCTAGTTGATTATACAATTCTATCATCCAAACATAGTTAGAAATAAATAGCTGGCTGAAATTCCGAGTTTCAAGAAAATTAGTAAACCGGAAGTGCGCTTTTACTGAACAGTTTTTTCAGTTTTCGACGAATTTGGTACACAAACTATAAAATTTGTCAATTATCATTTTGAGAACTGGAGTAAGAGAAAGTTGTGTGTGTTTCACACCAGATTTTTTTTATAGCAAATTTATATTTGTTTTATAGAAACAATAATTTCATAGAAAAATAGTTATGAGAATAATCTTTATTAAAGTAAAAATAAATATATATAGAAATATAAGTAGCTCTGAACAATAGACGACAGAAAGCAATAGACAACTTCGAACTTTTTACTAAAAAGACTGTTTATTTATCTCCGAAACAATATAGAGCAGTAGGTAATCTGCAAACGGCCTGGCCGGATCTATATCACTTCAGATCTATCAAGTTTGTCATAGCAACTGATTTCCAAAAGAATATTTTGTTGTAATTTGAACATGTTAAATAAATAGCAATTTTATTTCGTTTATTACATTCTACAAGTAAACTGTTGATTTTCAAATGCAAGAGAAAATAAATGTAAATTCAAAAGAAGTTTACATCTAACATATTTACACCTAAAGGCCTTAGATTATTCCAGATTCGTCAGCAATTTTATTTCACTTTATACGTATTTCATATGTATATTTTCGTGACAATATACTGGCGGATTTTGCCAGTAATTCATAATGTCGGCGAAATGAGCTAAGCATGTTTATTCGAGTATACTTTCAGAATAATTATATTTTACGATAATTTTAAAATAGACTAGGAATATGAGTGGATTAATGTTTATTTTATAATAAATAGTACACACATAAAACCCTCAAATAAATAGCTGAATTTAAATTGACTATTAAATGAAAGTGGAGAAGCGAATTTTGTAGATTGGTGGAAAAATGATGAATTTACATAACAGTTACTTTTTGCTCAGTCAATTTATTTATCAATATTTCTGGTGTATTGCTGATATTATTCTTAATATTTTTGAACACTATTTTGGTTCCTTTTAACTGTTTGTTACTACAGAAGAAGAATGATGAAGTTTCTATATTCAATTAATCAGTACGTTCAGAACGCTTTATCGTTTATTTAGTTGTTTTTGTTTTATGGAATAAGAGGAACTTTATTTTGGTTGTTGCTTTTGGTTTTCTTTATAATTGGTCAGAAGATTATTAAAATAATTTATTTAGGCATTTCATTATTATTACTATAATAAATATTACTTGGTTTTGTTTTCAACTTAAAGATTGGTTTTCTTCTCACCTAATTTTTTCCTTTATTTAGGACAATATATCTGTGTATTATATTGTTGCTATCTTATTAGGTACTGGTACCATATTTTCTCTAGGCCTTGCAGCAGCGAATAACTGAAGGTAAGATATGTAAACCGCCCTTCCTGTTATATCATACTTACCTTTTTCCTCTGCCCTTCCCTGGCTGGTATTATCGATTTTTATTACCACCATTTTTCCCCTTCCTTCATCCATCCTAATGTTTTATTTTTGGAATGGTATTCAAATCGTCAGGCCTTAAAATTACAATGAGATGTTTGTACGGCAATGGCCAGAGGAGTTTATAAAGAAAAAGAATTCTTTGTTGCTCTACGTTTCGGGTACGATTGGTGCCCTTCTTCCGGAGCTCTTTAGGGTAGGAGAGGATTTGCAACATTTTCCGGAAAATATGGTGGAGTGCTCTAGAGCAATTAGCTTAGCTTTCCTCTAGAGGTCCATTTCAATGTATTGTGCGTTTCTACCATTTGCTTGATAAATAAGAAATACATTGGTTGAAAAAATGCTGATTTGAATGGATAAATCATTATCCACTAATGATTTACAACCTTGACCTTCTTATTATCTTCAGCACTGGACCAGTCGTTTCCATCCACGTCGAGTAATCCTTTCCCCGAGTCAACTACAGCTTCTATAGCTGCAGAACTGTGCAGCCAAGTTTAAGTTCATGATTGGTAACAATATGCAAATCTCTCCTCTGCATCAGTCAGAATGATGATTGGGCAAGAAGCATAAGTTGATTGAGGAAAGAAACAACACACAATCTACTGATAAAGAGACTTAAACATTAAACAAAGCGATAAAATTCAACCACCGAATGTAAACAACATGTTTATACAGAATTAAAAACGCCCTTGAGCCAAGTGCTAAAATAAATTGGCCTTTACTTTGCAACCGCCCAATATCTCAACACCTGTCAAAACATCAGAACAAATTACATCGAGTTAGATTGCTTGAAATCGAGTTTTCACCAGAAATGCATTTTTCAGATAATTTAGATATGAAAAATTATTTGGAAATTGGCCTGTATATTTATATGTGGGCAAATAATTCAAAAACAAAAACTCTTCAGAAGTTCATACTTATATTGCTATTGTAATTGTGTCCTACACAATGTTTGGTGCTTCTATCCTTTCTTTTTTTTGGTATAAATTAAAATACTTTGAAAAATAAATAGATATCAAAGAAATTGCAAAAGTATAAAAAAAAAATAATTAATGAAAACATTATCCACTAACTACCTTACTATAATACTAATTACAATAATTAGTTAACAAGTTAAAATAATATTCTCTGTTAAAATGACATTAAATACAATTTTATTTGAAAGGGGTTTAAAATCATTAATGAAAGATCCATTACTGTTGGAACCACATTCTTGTTCTGACATTCAATGGCACATCCTCCAACAACTGTTGTAACTTTTGGGGAAAAAAAATTAGCGTATTCTTGGCCATTTAAGGTAACTGGCGGAAAGTATGGGGCAGTAGTTTTGTGTCCATCATTCCGCACCAAACATTAACAGACGGATGTTCAGTAACCGCTGGATCGGGAAACAGGGACTGGTACGCTGGCTTCGAGATCGCTAGATTTAGCCTTTCTTGATTTCTTTCTTGGGGATATCACAAAGAAAAAATTTATGCCAAGGAACTAACAACCCCAGAAGACTTAATCCAAACCTGCTTAGCAATTACGGCAGACATGATACGATTAGCAACTTCATATATTGGGCAGCGACTGCGCGTGTGCCATTTAAGCCGAGGTGGTCATTTTGAATAAATAGGAAATATTTTTTTATTGATTTTTGTAAATAAACTGGAAAATTGTTCTGTTTTAATGATGTCTTACCTGATTTTTAAGTCCCTTATGGTTCTAAAATAGCTTTTAAGTTTTATCAGCATTTGAATTCTCTTATTTATTAGAAATTAATAAGAAAATCCGCTTTTAATTTTAGTTTATGAAACAAAGAAATAGGGAAAAAACGACGAAAATTGAATCTTTATGGTGGAATATCACGGCAACGGTTTGACATATTGAAGTGAAATTAACGGCATTTTTCTTCTTTTCTTTAATAGTTTTCAATACAGTAGTTAAAAGTGGGGGGTTAAAAGGAAATTGCCACTTTCAACCAACGATTTAAGGTGTAAGGCGGCAATAAAATCAAAAACCATTAACACCATCATAAACTAGAGCGGAAGTACTTCAATAAACGTTATGTTCACTTTTTAGATATCTTGCTTCGTTGAGGAGTTATTTCAAAACTGGCCCGTTTAAATGGGACACCTTATATATCAAAATATAAATATTCGCTAAAAACCTTTTTTCGTTTTCAAAAAAACCTGTATTACCGGGGACAACTCATCGTAGTACTTCCTGTTACTGCAGGAAGAGTGAGTAAATAAGATAGATAATTAGTTACTCATTTATTCCTTCCGCGAAACTAACCTACTACATTCGTACAAATAAATACAAACACGCCAATAAATATATTTGCTCAATTAGCACTTAAAAAGTAACGCTACTCATTCGTATAAAGTATCAGACCAACATTCATACGGTGGGATGCAGAGCTCGATATTCCTCGCACTCCCATGTACTTAATCTAATATATAAATTATATGTACGCTTTATACAATAAAGGTACAAGATACTTATAAATTGGGATGGTGTTCTCGATATTCCAATCAATCCCTTAATACTTAAACCTAAACGCATTCATTCACCTGTCGTACACTTTCATGCACACATACATACTTTTATTAACCACAATCATATTGTTTAGCCAGTTCTATTAATTCAGTTAACACATAAGTATTATTAGAAAATACAATATCTTGATAACGGAAAGGGGCCTGCAAATATTTATAGAATGTTCTACAAATTGTCTCTCTTTTATCATTAAAGTTTGGGCATTCCATTATTATATGTTTAGCGTCATTCGTATTCCATAGATTGCAATTCGGAGAGGGCCTGATTTTATATGTAAGTATGCCCCACAAATAACATGATTCGATCTTAGTCTATTGATCATCATAATTGTATATTTGTTTAGACCCAGCCCTTTGAACCATGGTTGCCTGGGTAATTTCTTAATCATCGTTTTGTGAAATATTTCTTTTAAATTAGCTTCATATTCTAATTGCCAGATATTGATCATTTTATTAGTAATGTGGTTTTTAAACTCGGTGGGCGTTAAAGTTGTGTTTACATCCTTTCCAGTTTTCGTCGCTTCTTTAGCTATCATGTCCACGATTTCATTATCTTTAACACCGCAATGTCCTCTAACCAAGACAAAAACCAAAGATATTATTCCCCTTTCCGTTAAAATTGCCAATAATTGAAGTATTTCTATAAATAGATGGTCCAAGTTAGGAGATTTACTCAAATTTGCTAATTTATTTAATACACTTGGCTATTACTCAATATAATATAATTATTGTTATTACAAATTTTAATTATATATTTAAGGACCATTATGATAGCTGCTGTTTCTGCAATATAGATCGAGGCATATTGGTTTAGTTGCGCTAGTTCACAAAATTTCAGTTGGGGGTCATAAATCGCACATCCTACTTTATTATCCAACTTGGAACCATCAGTTAATATTCTATAATTTTGCAGCCAATTTTGTTCCATATATACCTCGAATACAGAATTTCTATATTCTTGAGGTACTGTTCTAAGATCAATAGATTTGCTAATATTAATATTATGATACAAGAATCCATATTTAGTGGAATAGATTGGTAGTGTGTCGCTTGAATATACGAATTCTCTAAATTGTGAAGTATATATTAAACTGTCAGTATAAATAGGAGCATCTTTCTTCTTCCAAAGGGAGTGTGTCAAAACTTTTTCATTTAATCCACTTATTTGAGTACATACTGTCTATTTTTACTCATTAATTTTATTACATATCTGTCAGAAATTGTTTGCATTCTGTACCTAATTGGGGTTTCACAAGTTTCTGCATATAAAATATTTTTGACGTACTATTTAGAAATCCCAAGCATAGCCTTAAACATTTGTTTCGTAATATGAAATTATGTAGTAAATGGTTATGTACTATAAAAACTGACTTTTCAGCTTATCCATATTGAAAACATCCAAAATCCATTATCGCCCTTATGGGGGCTCTATAATATAATAATATTTGATTTTGCTGACATTTCGCATGGAAACTTCCAGCAACTTAAATAAAGTTTGGAGAGATTTAACCTTCGCTTTCTCGTAAACGGAACTAAAATTGATTTTGTTTCGACTATTGAGAGCCCGTTTTCAAGCGTCCGTGGATACAATTTTCTTACAACAATTTCTAATTCTTGCATACATTCTTCAACAGATTTCTTTATAATATAAATACAAACGTCATCTGCGTACTGAAGCAATTTTACATTTTGCATGATATTTTCTAAACCCTTAACGTATAATATTGGCGACACAATACTTCCTAGAGGCAATCCAATTTTTGTTACTATTGGCCCTTCTATTTTATCATTTATTTTTACAAAGAAATGTATCTGTTTGAAATTAATCCAATAATGTTTTTTATAAATTTACTAGGAAATTTTTGAATTTTCATTTGTTCAGCCCAAAGTGGAAGTTGGACGTTATCGTACGCAGAAGTAAAATCTAAAATAAAGCTTTATTTGTAGCAAATCCTAGTTAGATATCCGTAGCTAATTGTACGTTGGCAGTCATTACGGTTTTACTCTTTCTAAACCCAAACTGGCTCTCGGGTAACATTTTATTTTGTTATAGCTACCACTCTAACACTCTAATCTGTTCTTAATTATTCTTTCGAGTGTTTTCATTATTCAGGAGGAAAGTGGTATGGGGCGATAAGAGTCACACTGCTGTCTATTTTTATTAGGTTTCAATATAGGGTAATTAAATAATTTTTCCATTCGTTTGAAAAATTCCCTCTCGTCCACATACCATTGTAAAATTTCAATAATACTAATTTTGCGGGGGCCGGAAGATTTTCTATCATAGGATAGTATTACCCTGGGACTGTATTTGAATGTTGCTTAATTGCTTTATTTAATTTGTTTATTGTAAAAGGTTGCATTAACATGTAAGTTGGCTCGATATTTATGACTCTGTTAATATCTTCGAATTCTATTTTATTTTGAACGAAACGAGGTGCTAATTTATTAATAAAATCGACATTCTACTCATCCTGAACTGGAGGTATTCTACTGGAGGTGTACTTTTATTTAATTTCCCGCAAAATTCTCTCCAGTGAGCTTTTTTACCATTTAATTTTTTAATTATTTACTTAGTTAAAGCACTTTGTTTTTTTGTATTTTCAAAAATTTCCGTAATTAGAATGTTGGATATACTGTATTAATGCTTGTTTTCTTTTAACAATTGCCTCCTTACATTCGTCATTCCACCATTTACAGCATTTATTCAGTAATGTTATATTGTGGAATAGCCTTTTCATTGGCTGTTAATAACTATTAATAGAACTTATGTTTTTGCTCATATTTTATCGAAAGGAATCCCAGTCTGCTTCTTTAATATTCCATATCCACATGTTCGTCTCCTATGGTATTTATTATTTTATCCTTTTATTCGATAATAATTGGTGTATGATTGGAACCCATGGTGTCATCTAGAAGGGATCCGTTAAATAATGGGGCCAGCTGTGGAGTGCAAATATTTATGTCTATGGCTGATTCATTAATTTGATTTATATTTTTAACTAAGGTTGGAAGCCCAGAGTTTAAATAGACCAAATTATAATCATGCTGTGCTTCCACTAGTAAACGACCTTTGGCCTCTTTTGCGTAGATCCAAAAATTTGATTGTGTACATTGAAGTCACCTCCCAGTATAAAAGGAGGGAGGATAATTTTGATAAACTTGTCGCATTCTGCGTAACTGACATTATTCTTTGGATTATTATAAATAGAAATAACTGATAATGTTCTTTTATTTTTAAAAGCTGGTAAAGAAATTCCCACGCCATCAGTTCATTTATTTTATATAAATTTTTCACTCTGTAATTAATATAATGGTATTAATTGAATTTTTTGATAATTTCAATTTAATCATTTTGAATGGTCAGGTAGAAGATGACTATGCTGGCCAATATACATTCGTAGGAGGAGCGGTTAGCTCTGTATTAGATATTTGTGCAGTTTCATGTAATCTACTTCCTTTTGTTCGAGTTTTACTGTGGATAATCAACTATTTTCAGACCACCTTCCTCTGGTATTGACTTGTAAACTTTATAATAGAGATGTGAAACAGCTAGTATTGCCGTTATTACCAAAATTAAAGTGGATAGGTGAATATAAAAATAATATTTAAAAAATTTGGAAAATTGAATATCTCGGAACAGTTAGATTACTTAATCGAAACAACTAAAAATTCATTCGATTGTCTTCATAGAAAAAGAAGTCTAAATTTAGTGAACAGGTAATACTATAGCAAAAATATTTATCGCTCTCCTCTTAAAGAAATTAGCTAAATGGTTGTCTGTGAATAATATATTAAAGGAATTATAAGCCGGTTTTCGTCCAAATTATTCTGCAATCGATAATGTATTTAATTTAATAAGTTTAATTAAAATAAAACTAAGACAAAAGAGATGTAAAATTTTTCATTTGTTTGTGGATCATATTGCGGTTTGATTCTATTGACCGCTATGCCCTGATATATAAACTATAAGAGATAGGATTATCACAAAGATAAGTCTTGTAATAGAACAATTATATCAGGGTTCGGTTAGTGGTGTGGTGCAAAGAAGGAATTACAGACATATTTGAAAATAAAATGGGCTTGAGACAAGGTTGTTTGCTAAGCCCTCTGTTGTTTACCTGATTCATTAATGATTTAGAAAACTATTTCTCGGATGGAGTATTTGTAGACAATATCAGTATAAAAATATTGGCGTATGCCGATGATATTGTGTTATTATTATCTGTTGTAAAATCATTAAAGAAGTCCATTAATGCTCTGGAAAACTATTGTCAAAGATGAAATTTAAAACTTAACGTTGGAAAATCGCAAATTATGGTAATTAGAAATGGGAATTTCATATTAGCCAAGTATGGGAATGGTGGTATGGGAATTAGAAAATTCTGTAGTTAACACAGGAATGGAGAAATAATAGCGATTTAGCGGAGTAGTTTAGTTTCGTCCACCCTATTTTAGCAGATATTTAGCATTTGTTTTACAAACAGTTTTGTAATAGATATTTCATATTGTTATATCTGAGCCAAGTTTTTTAATCATATTAAAGAGAATAGACATTTAATGTTGATAGGAAATGGGGGTAAAAGAGTGGAAATTAGATATGGAGCTTGAATGAAAGAATTATCTATTGGCAAGTAATTTGTGAGTGTGTGTGTATAGAGAGTGAGAGGTGCGCTGTCTGACACATCTCTCTCTTTGTGGGTGTCACTTCGCCAGCTCCCATATTCCTGTGGGAATTTGACAACGCAATGCCATTTCTTTTACTATTTCTTTGGAGCACTTTATCCGACGTCATTATGGCTACGTGAGACTAACAACACCAATATCACACCGCAACATGTCTACACTGATTGCATCAGCCTGCCAACTACCATTATTTCACTTGTAAACTTGCTCTCACATACCATTTTCAATTGAAAAGATTCTGTACTCCAGTCCTAACTACTATACAACCATGGCAGGCCTCCTAACTTTCCTCGTTTTATGGATTGGATTTCCTCGTCACCTTTTTTGGGATTTTTCGTCTGTCATTCTCACCAAATGTCCGTCCCATCAAAGTCTTGCTTATAAATTTGACCACATCTATTTCTTTCGCGCAACAGCTCTGATTCGTTGGAGACCCAACGCGTACTGGGCCATAAATTCATCACAATATTTTCCATTCAAAGATTAAAAGGTTTCTGTCATCTATCTTAGATATGGTCCAGAATGTTCATCTCCCTTGATAAAAGATGACTGCTTAAGTGTTTCTGAAGCCTCAAAGAAGAATCCTTACCGCAATACCTGCTATTATATCAGTAAGAGAAATTAAAAATCGCCGGAAGCTCAAACTAGATATTCCGTTTGGGCATCACTGCGAGATACGACACACTATTTTTCAAAAATAATTCTCAAAAATCCTAATACTGAATGGAATTTTTAGTTGTTTGTTTTCTACACAGTGCGCAACGATTTCCTTTAAACTTAGCACATCAACTTCATATAAAGGGCTACAATAACTATTTAAAATATTTCTTGCATCTTATGGCGGAACAGTGGGGTTATGTTTATCGTTCAAACGTAAAACTAATTAAGTCTGATATATTTAGTCTGATATTTATTAAGTCTGATATAATTAAGTCTGATATTTTATATTAAAAAAACGAAATTCAGCTTTGGCTATAAAACTTTGTTAGCAAACTCTGTTAATTAACGGAAATGTAAAGTTTGAAACAATCATAGAGGCCATCTCTTTTCCTTTATTCTATTTATTTCTTGATATAGTTATGGATTACAAATCTTCCCTATTTTATTATTTGTTATTTTTGCAGTGTACTTGTAGACCTAGATTATGTTTACGTCAAATTTCGCTAAATTCTTGCCTTATATAAATTGTATTTGTTTTTTAAAAAGCAATTATAATAAATCATATTGAAATGCGTTGCCAGAATTCCAAGCTTGCAGAAAATTGGGTCATTAGAAGTGTGCGCATTCGCAGAATAGATTTCTAATTGTTTGTAATATTCTCAAAACTAGTGATCTTGGAACTATCACTATAATTTCTCGGAAATATGATTTTAGGAGGGTTTCTTTGGAATCTGTAAGTTTCGCTGGAGGCGCTGCCATACATTCTAGTTCATCCCCACCATGTTAATGTAATTTATAATTTAGTAAAGATTCCAATTTTGACGAATGATTGTAAGAAGTGCAGAAAGAGAGAGCCGTGTGAATGTTTCATAGTCAATTTCTCTTTTTCATTATCCTGACTGTTGGCCGGCCTCACCACAGCACACCAGCAACACCTGCTGGCAGTCCACAGCAAACAAGTGGATAATAGCTATTCCGGTACTAGCAATATAGAAGACAGGCAAACTATTGTGCTGATAACAAACAAATGAAAACAGACGAGATTCTGAGCACTTGTTTTCCTACATTATTTGTATGGTTTCATGGGAATATTATTTATTCAATTTATTCGGGGTGCACAGACCCTCTCACACACATTGGTTTTACGCTGATTTCAACAACACATTGCACATGTCAGCAAAAAGTATTGTAGTATTGTGAGACTCAGCTACAAACAGATGTGACTACATTCTAGGGCACCATTAACCTTGTCAAATTTGATGCTAGATCTAAATATATACCACAGTATACTGTTATCTCATTACCGATTAGTCATTATTAATTTAATTATCTAATCACATTATAATCAGATAGTATTATTAACTTCTTTTTTTATCTTTCATCGGGTGGCGGAATAAAGCCATCTCCCAATATAAAATACTTTTCCAACAAGCAAATATTTGTTGGCTGGGGCCAAAGAAAAAACTTTTTATCATTAAAAGGTTATTCCACATTTCAGGCACCTTGGTGTCTTTCCTCAGGAACTACATAAAACAAAACAAACATTATCACAGTGAATAATAAAAACTACAACATTTAACGATTACAAAATATTAAAAAAGTACGATACCTTTAAGGAAGAATAGAGAGTTGAATGTTAGAGGTGGTTATTGTTTGGTTATGGAGTAAGGTATACTTGCAAAGAAGACTGAATAGAGAAAATTTAAAAGTTGGGAAGTATGAGGAGTTTTAGAAGAGAAAAACAAATCAATCAATAATTATAAGAGAAATAAATGAATAGAAATAAACTAAAAATGAGTGGAAAGTGTAGAAAGTTGGTATGTGTAATTTAGTGGGGGGAGGGCCTTTTTTGAGGAAGCGGAAAATGTTGTTGTAAGAAGAGGTAATGACGTCCTTGTCTTTTTTGTAGTTGATAGAGTTAGGGTTGGATGGAGTCAGAAAGAAGTCGCTTCAGATGGTTGGAATGGGTGGTTAGGAAAGAAGCATTTCGGAAATCAAAGGATTGGGCAAGGGTGAGTGCATGTTTTGTGAGGGCTGTACTGTCAATTTTTTTGTTTGCTATGTCTAGTTCATGTTGTCTAAGTCTCTTTCGTAGGTGTTGTTTTGATTCACATGCGTTACAGTTTGGTGCAGTGCAAAGTATGCTGTAAACAGAGTTCGTTTTGTCATAAGTTTCAATGGGGTCTTTGAGTTTAGAGAACAGTTTGCTGAGTTTGTTGGAGGAATAGAGGCCAGATTTGAGATTGGGAATGATAGACTTTAGAATTCTGCATGGTTTTGTATGAGATGGTATTTGTGTAGATGAAAAAACGGAATATAGATGGCTCGGGCATGGAATGGCATGTGGTT
>JAAEAF010007906.1:30789-57829 GCA_011037195.1 Triatoma infestans
TTTTTATGAGTGTAGTTAGTAGGCGAGTGTGTAGGAATAGTATTGGGTACTCTTTGCTGTTATTTCCGAGGAAATTGCAAACTCAAAAAGCAATCAGTAAAATTGCACTTTCGGTCGGCGGAATACCGAAACCTACACGTCGGATGCAATGCGATTTCCTAAACGTAATATTAAACCTCAGCTCCTGTAATTTTTGTGATTGAGTTATTTGGTTCACTGTTGGCCCTTGTACATTCACAATTCGCCAAAACCATTGTTTATCTAAAACGGTGCATTATTTCCGATGTAAAATTTTTTGACAATTAGACAAGAGCAACAGATAACCAAAAAAAGTGTAAACAAAACTCGAACTCACGCGCTTTCTCCTTCCCCTACTCCAAGTTTTCAGTTCTGAGTGGCAAATTTGTTTAAAAGTAGAAATTTCATCTAAATGCTTGGTTCCCCTATTTGCCACAGGTGATCTACAACTAAATTTTACTAAATAAAATTAACAAGTGTTTATTTCAAGGAAATAATTATAATGCCGTTTTCGAGATAATCGAGAACTAAAAAAAAAAAATTTGTGACGTCACACTTTCATTAAAAGATTTTGTTCAAATTTGTAATTTATTAGAGATATTTCTTTCTATTGCCTGTTATATAATTAGTAAACCGTATTTGTTTTTGAATTAGCAATTTAGATGGGAGTGTGAGGTCTACCGGACACCGAAAAATCAATTTTCTTTAAAAGAAAAAGTTTGGACTGTGTGTAGTTAGTGTGCCAAGTTTGGACTGTGTGTAGTTAGTGTGCCAAGTTTGGACTGTGTTTAGTTAGTGTGCCAAGTTTAAGGAAAATCGATTGAGCCGTATTCGAAAAATAGGCGAAAAATAAAAAAAGGACATAGTATAATCGCAGTTTTGGTTGTCGGACTTGGACTGAAACCTTCCATATGGACTACCTAAACGGAATATGTAATTTAGGCTCCGGTCGATTTTTTTATTTTCGAAATATTTTGTTCTCAACTCATTGCCCGTTCGAGCCAAGAGATTCTATCCTTTAATCCGCCATGCAATCCACTAACTTGCACTCGCACAAACTAACTATATTTTCGAGTAATGTTTTGTTTATTCGAAAATAAAGGAAATATTGCATTTGCTTTTCTTGTTTTTTTTTTCTGTGAAGGGAAATAAAAAAACAATGTACATTCCGTTGCAAAGAGATTTGCTGAAAGAATAGAAAAAATGCCCAAAGTTTTATTCATCAAACAAATGTTGGAATGTCAGTGGAACATAACTAACTGGGTTAAACTTTCTCAGATATGTCATGAATTTTATAATGTTCTTTTGGAGTTGTTTGTAAGTGAAGCAGACATTCCTTCCATCTCTGCCCGCCACAACCGTGGTTCCACCGCTATTCATTCAACATTTTTGTTTCACTTTTCATTTCTAGTTTTTTAGATATAAAATCAACGTCATCTCTGCGAAGATTTTTTAGCACAAATTTAGCTTAGTTAGACTGGCATTAAAGCTGGTGATGAAGTTGGTGTATTTACATATATTACTTCTGTTTGGGAGACACACTTTAGATCCGCTAAAATTGCATTATTATTTCACTTTTGGTAAGGTTACTTGGTTATTACGGTAACTATAATAAATTATCTATAAAATTCAAATATAAGAATGTTTGCACACCGTTGGGGAATGGATCCGCTATTGATTTCATTGTATGTGTTAGATTTAGCTAATATTTTTAGTGAGAATGGAGTCCAAGTCTTGCCAGACGGGTTTTACTTGCTACCTAGCTGCGCTACTAATATAGCTCCCCTTTTTTTCTCTCGGTACTGGGTCAACACCGTCTATAAAAATTATGTTTTCGTAAACCAGGCGTAAAAGAAACGGCTTTTTTTCATCACGATGATTGAGAAATCCTTAATTAATAATATTTTTTCAAGAACAATGTTTAATCAAGTTACATTTATCAGTTTTCATGAAATAGAAATCTGTGTCTCTTGCTGCAGTACACTACACAGTACTAAATCGCAAATTTTCTTCAAACTTGGAGCTTTTAAAAAATATTTAGTTGTTTTCAATATTATACATGGGGCAAGTTATACCATAGTAAAATGACATCTTAGAGAGCGCGTGACCTTCCCCAATAACCTGCTCTCGAAAGACAATTTTCTCGGGAAAAAGTGATAGAATAAGAGTTTGACGAAACCTTTGTTCTTATCGAGAAAATCGCCGTAAAATAGGAAAACAAAAATTACGGAAATACACACTATCTTTAAACACAGAATTTTAGCAGCATGTTTCTCATTAACATTATATATGTGGTGACACCTACAATGTAATGATAGGGCACTTTTAACGTGAGTCCAATGTCTTCCTAATCCCAGAACTGCGAAAAGATCAATTTTTATCAGAAAAATGTTTCAAATAAAAGTGTGAAAGCTAAATTTGTGATATGCATTATGCAGATGAAGTTTAAAAAATTGTTGGAGTCGTTTACGAAAAAGCACAAAAAAATAAAACAATCCATTCAGAAAAGTGGCATTTCCGACTGGGAAATTTAAAAAAAAACTGTTTGTCGGGCTTCCCAGGTGACACCCAAGTGGAATATTAACTTACATACAAACAAGTGCACTTACGCGCGCGCGCACACACAGACCAATTTCTAAAAGCTACTTTTCGATCTCATTAGACCTGTAAGCATCTAATGTTATGCATACCTAGAGTGTGGGCAGTGAAGCAGTTACGCGTTAATGAAGAAGAGAGAGAGACGAGCAGGGTCAATGATTAGTGTTCAATAATTATTGATTACATTCCAAATAACTTAATGTATTAATATAAATAAATATCTGTCCCACTTAAAGAAATATAAATAAAATAAAATCTATTAAGAAAAGAACATAGCCACATTCCTGGGATAAATAGATAAATTTTTTTTATTTATTTTATTTTATTTATTTATTGCTCATAAGGTACATGCCTTTTAGCAAGGAGTAGGGTACAAATATAATACATAAAGAGTAACATAATACAATACATACATAGATATATAAAGACAATACATTAGTGCTTCAATGAAATAAAAAGAAACTTGAAAGTTATTAATAAAGTAAATAAAAAAATACTGCCGAGTAAAACATAAGTAACTATTTATAAATCTTGTAGATATAATTAAGATAATGACACTTTTCTTTGTTCCTTCTTTTTTCTTTTTAATAATTATGTTTACAGTTTTAATTTTGACATTATATAGATTAGTTATCAACCATTTTTTACATCACAATTCAATCGTTATTAAATAATATCAACCCACCACTAGGTCTACCAATGGTTCTTTGTCTAATTGCGTAGCTAATAAATATTTGGAAATCTTTGAACTGCCTAGTGATGCCTTTCTTCAAAAAGCTGTATCCAGTGATTGCTAGGGGGGCTCTGGACTGTCTTCCTCTTCTTCCGTCTCTTTGAAGATCCCTCTCCAACCAGCCACTTCAGTTTGGAAGTATTTACGCGCAGAGGATCTCGGGCACTTTTAGAATGACTCCGCAATCTTTACCTTTCTCCTTTATACTGCCTCTTTCTTTATCCGAATCGTCTATTTCTGAGGGATTTGTAGAGGCTACACTTCGTCGGTCTTCCTGTTCCATGGAAGTGTAAGTGACTCATCATCAATTATAAGCTTGTCTTTCCTTAAAAAGGCTCTGCACTCGTGCATACACTAGCATTAAATAAGTAAGGGAGCAGCTGTTTTCTGGTGTTCGAACTTCCTTAGAATAATCATTTGAAATACTAATTTTAGTTCCTTTCAATTGTTTTGATTGGCTTAATGCTTCCATCTTTTTACGATATGAAATAAATTTCACAAGAATGGGCCGAGGACGGTCACTAGATGACGATATTCGTCCTAGGCGAATAATTCTACTTATATGATTTAAATCAATATTTGCTTTTATAATGTTAATAAAGATATCTGCAACTCTATTTTCCAGCTCGACCAGAGATTCATCGTGTTTATCTTCCACATTATATCAAATTAAATTATTTTCCTTGTTAAGTTTATATAAATTATTAATGAAGTTATTAAAGTTTTTTATTTTTAATTCAACTTCAGATTGTTTTATTTCTACCTTATCAATCTTTTTCTTAAAGTTCTCTAATTGCGACTGATAGTTTGTAATTTTAATATTTAAATTCGTTATTTGGTTTTGAACGTCTAATTTTATTTCGTTCAATTTATCTAAGATTTCTTGAAAATGCTCATTCATAATTGAAGTAGAAAAATTTAGTTATAAAATATTGAATTTAGTTTGATATATTAGCCCGTTATTCCAAATATCAATATGAAATTATTTGGTTATAAAATAAACAAAAATGTTTATTTTATTTCAGTCGGGCAAATATTTTTCTCCCACTTCTATAATGAAGTACAGTTGAGTACAAGATGTACACAAGAGAGTGGCCCGTACGCATGAGACAGTACAATAGGAGTAGACCTTATCAGCCTCCCCACCACGAGCGTGCACACTGGACTTCACTTATCTATTACAATTTGCTAATATTTGACTTACTTATTCCATAATTTCTCGAAAACTAGTCGTTGAATTTTTTTAAGTTTTTTCTATGACTTTTGTAGCCCTATACATTAGCTGTCCGCAAAAAATTAAAATTTAAAAATAACTAAAACACAAAATATATTGAAAAGTTTAAAGAGACGATCTTTACTTCACAAAGCTCCATCCCCACTCCCAAACAAAGATAGAATTGAACTAACAGTAGTAGACAGAACTGACCGGTTCTAATTCACTTTTCTGCACAACATGGCGGCCGTCCCACCTCGTCCTCCTCCCTCCCAAGTCACTTACCCCCTCACCCACCACTTAATCCCTCCCCTCCCCAAACCCTATCCACTTCCCCTCCCCCACCTCCTTCATGTAGACAAAGAGATGTTAAAAATTAATTTTTTTTTTTTGCTGAGGTCAGCAAAAGCGATCTCGCAACCCTCTCCATACAAGTCCATCTCTTTCACCACTCAGCTATTGTGGTAACTTAGGAATAGTAGTTTTCTTTAGATCCTTATACCTCACACACAAACTTCTCCCTCATCTCTCTCATTTCTTTTCCTATACACACATATATATATATGTGGCTCTGCCCCACGGTATCCCAGGCCAGGGTTCATTAACCTTTGCATCTGTATTTTTCCATTCGTAGTTTATTAACCGCTATGTGTGCACAATGTTTGCAATATACTTCCTGATTATATTTATTTATTTATTTTTTTTTTTTTTTACACTAAGTCCTAAAGAAAGAACCCTCCCTCTTTGTTTATGACAAAACTAATTTTATCGATCAAGTATATTACCAACACATATATACCCAATCCAATATAGTGGGATTGGGTACAATTCTGAGACAGATACTTTATAGATAAGTTTTTTTTTTTGGCAAACAATAAACTAAAACTTAATCTATGCCTCCTTCTTATATAACTTACTTGTTTAAGATAAATCTATTTTTATCGATCAAGTATATTGACAACAAATATATCCAATCCAGTATATTGATTTATGAGTTAGTTACTGGTAAGGTTTTTGGTAAACAATCAAAAGTTAATCCTTGTTTCCACTTTCCTTGTTTAAGATAATCTATTTTTTATCGATCAATTATATTTATAGAATCCAGTATATTGATTTATGAGACAGTTACTTCTGTAAGTTTTTTTTTTTTGGTACACCTTAAAGTCGTTGGATCTGTTATCGAACGCAATGTACGACGAAGTAGTTACTAATATCTTTTATCTAACTAATTTTTTATACAATTAAACAAAATAATTAAAGAAAGGAAAAAAACTAGTGTTTAACCAGAGATTTAGTAACTGTTGTATCTCAATTTACGTACTAAATTCCCCATATTTTTAATCACTTTTCTAATCTAAAACGTACTCAATTTACACACATAATTCCGTCAATTCTTGCAAAGTAGAGATGTAAATTTTCGGTTAAAAATGTAAAAGTCGAAAGTGCCTATTTTACAGATTGACATGTAAGAAATAAAAGTAAGAATAGCGGTCTATGCGCACATATTAAAACTAGTAATTTAACTGGAACTTCTATGAATTTTGTTATATGTTTTTAAACACTTCTTACTAGAGCAAAGGTAATTTCGTTAGAGATAGTTTTTGTGGAGTTTCTCAGTAATATCTTACATCTAGTGGAAAGCTGGTCAAACAGCAATAATGTAATTTTCAAAAAAAATCGATGTCGAACTAATTGTTTGTACAATTAAACAAATTATTTAGAGAAAGGAAAAATAGAAGAAGCTTAGTAGAAATAGTAGTCTTTTTATCTCAATTTACGTACAAAATTCCCCATATTTTTAAACACTTTTCTAATCTAAGAAGCACTCAATTTACGTACTTAATTCCCTCAAAATACTGATCAGTTTCCAATTTAACTGGTAAATGAATTATTCTATATTATTAAACATTTTTGTAATCTAATACGCATTCAATTTACATATATAATTCCCTTAGAGAATTTATTAAATTAATGGGATTTATATATAACCTAAATAGTAGTAACTTCCTTAGATTGAATTTTACTCCTAGAGTTGTGGATGTGCTAATGAGTCATGACGAATGATTAGACAATAGAGAATGTATTGTGTTAAATGTCTTGGGATTTTGGTCAGGTTAAAATGTAATATTTTGGGTAAAATCACTGCACGCAGCAAAGTTTGATTGGGCTACAGTTAAATTTGTAGAATAACCAAGAAAAGCACAGATATACAAAAATATATTGCACTAAAACATTATTCTTAAGTTATCGTATGGCAATTATTGTGGATTGCAATAACAGTTTTCCTAGTAATTTCCAAGTTGAATCTGCTTTCCTCAACCTTTCTAAACATATAACAACTTGTTCTACTGTCTTACATTGTTAAACAGGCATAATGACTAAATAGGCATATGATATTATGCACTAAAAACATTTTACTTTTTTTAATCGAAGAATATTGGAACAAGTTAAACCATTGTTCGCAAAATATAGGGAAATAAGTTTCTAATCTGGGGAAATGATTGCATTATATCAAAATTCGAAATCTTCTGTTTGGAGCTGTGGACATTTCTTCCAGCACTAACGTCTATGAGTTTAAAAAATCGTTAGAGCTATTTAAAACAAAACAAATAGTGCAAACATACAAGTGTCTGGCCCCCAAACTTGTTGTAATTGGTACCGATTAGAATGATAAATATATTCTGTAGTCATTTGGAAAAGGAAGCCAAGGCTCTTCATGGGCTGTAGAGCTAAAGAAGAAGAAGAAGAAGAAGTCATTTGGAAGAAATTTATCAAAATATTCCCAAAAAAGAAAAATCATTTTTAGTACTCTTTAATGTTTTAACTTGTTTTTATTAGACGTAAATTATTACACAGAAGTATTTTTGCAGCGCACCAGCCTTAAGCGCCCCCTGCACACACACCCACGCGCGCACTAGCACTACATGCTGTTAAGTGAATAATTTAAAGAAAAAAAAATAAATGTTTCTCTATTTTTGCAATACAAAAGAAAAAAAGAAAATAATTACAACAATTAAAAGTAAAAATTGATCACCGTTTTCACTATCATTTTGTCTCCCATGGATATGTACAATGTCCCTATATTTTCGAATTGTAGTATATATCGGATTCTATTTCTATGGGTAATTAGTTTAAGACCTGTAATTAGTAGTTCTGTTCCTTCTGGTAATTCTTCTAGCCGGTTGCACTCAGTAACTTTAACACGACCTTTTATTTCTTGCATCGTAATATCGTTAAACTTCTCCATCTCCTCTTGTGTAAAAGCGGTATCTTGCATATTTTTCCACATGTCTGTGCAAAATTCCATCTTCTCTATTTTCGTAAACGAGTTTCCTTTGTAAGTTGTTACACCATTTGTTGTAAAGGTTAAAGAATGTTTCTCAATGGGTAAGGAACTTATATCCAACCCATTTTTTGGTATTATAATGTAACCATTTTCTAAATTTATTAACCTATTTTTAGATTCGGTCAATTCGTTCTCCTTCTCCACCAGATGCCTGTATTCCTCTTTAAAAGCTGTAGTTTTCTGTATATAGTCTATCTTCCTTCTTTTTAAATCCACCTCTTCTAATTCTAGCTGTCGTTTCTAATCAGATAGTACATACATTAGAGATGGGGGTTCTATTTCTTTTTCTGCATATGGCAATAGCCTGTTGGTTATGTTAGCTCTCTTCCGTAAGACATGAGGAATTACATTATTGGTAGCGACCAATCCTGTCTTTTCAATATCTATACTTCCTGGTATGATAGAAAACACTGTTCCAGTTTTTGAAAAATACGTTTTCCCAATTTTAATTTGCTAGTCCACAATTTTGTTACCACAATAGCTGAGTGATGAAAGAGATGGACTTGTATGGAGAAGGTTGCGAGATCGCAGTAAAATCAAACTTGATATTCCGTTTAGATACCGCCATCGTATCTGACATGGAGGTTTCTGTAAAAATCCATCAACCAGAAGTGCAACCTTTCTGCATGGCTTTTGCAATTCCTTTGAAAATGTTTTTTTGATTGTTCTGGGGGAGCAAGTTCCTCTAAAGTGCCACTACTGGCACCTACAAAGTATTAGCCACTACTGGCACCTACATAGTATTAGCCACTACTAGCACCTACACAATATTAGCCACTTCTGGCACCTACATAGTATTAGCCACTACTGGCACCTACACAATATTAGCCACTACTGGCACCTACACAATATTAGCCACTACTGGCACCTACATAGGATTAGCCACTACTGGCACCTACACAATATTAGTCACTACTGGTACCTACACAATATTAGCCACTACTGGCACCTACACAATATTAGCCACTACTGGCACCTACACAATTAGCCGCTACTGGTACCTACACAATATTAGCCACTACTGGCACCTACACAATATTAGCCACTACTGGCACCTACACAATATTAAGGTACATTAGCAGCATTGCTAGAATTTCAAATTTTTAAAAATCGGTTAGCCAGAAGTGTGATATAACAGAATATATTTCTGAGTTTTTGGAATTTTCTTGAAAATGGCTCCAATGATTTCCTTTATACTAGTAGCTGTGTCATTTTTGTTTGAAACATTTCCCGAAAAATTGATTTTGAGGAATCTGTGACAGCATTCATTTTCAATTGAAAACTGTACATGTAATTATATAGAACGTAGTTGGAATAAAAGTAGAAAAGTTGCCAGATAGTGTCATTAATCAAAGACAAAATACACACTTAGCTAGTCGTTTTTAATGGCTGTCCTTAATTTGATAACAACATCACCAGTGTAAACTAGTAAACATCTTCAGATAATGATAATAACGGTGGCAGTTGTATTAATGAGCTGCTGCAAACTAAGATAGTAAGTAAATATGAACTAGTTATCATACATTGTATCTTTCAAATATTTCTTTGTCATTATCTACGAATTATTGTTTTCTGTTTTAGTACAATACAACTTTATAAATATTAAACAGTATATTAAGACCAAACTAGGGTGGGTGTAGCGGACTACTTCATTGAGAACGACTCCAGCCGATTTAATACATGGACATAAGTACACTTGAGACTTGGTTGCTGATGTGGCACTTATTCAGGTACTTTGTTAACTTCTTAACTTGCTTACAAGCGTACTAAGCGTTACATTTACCTTCTCATCAGATCCGGTTTGTTTATAAATTCATTTCTGTAGAGATTAGCTGCAGCAGAATGGTCTGCAGGTCAAAACATTTAAAATTAAAGGCACTCTTTTGCCATGAACCTAAAAATTCTTCGATTATCCATCATCATTTTCAATAAAATTGGAAAAGTAAAAGCAATTCTCATTGAAAAAATGGTACAATATTGATTTGTTCAATGGAGATTTTTCATCCGGTATTTTATCCGTCGTAGCATGCATATTAGTTTTGTTCCTTACCGCTTTCGGATTTTCATCCACCGTCAGAGCAAATTCACCAAGTTCGTGTAGAGAGTTCACTTCAACGAAATGTTTCTGTAGACTCACACTTGTTGGTTGTATATATGTGAGGGAAGGTTATATCGTTATTACCTTATATACCTTATATATAACCTTCCCACACATATATACAACCTCACTTTGCAAGTGTGCAATGAATGCAAGAACCTCACTTTGCTATGTATTACTGGTTGTATCAGTAGGAGTGGGGAAAATCTACCTTGCAATAATATTAATTAAGCACTCACTCATTATGTAGCTGGCGTTAAGTTTGATTCAAACTTAAAAACTTAAGTAAGATTAGATTAGAAGCGGGGGGGGAGCCTCATTCCACTGCGACCTGCAAGTTGAGGTCTATTGTGGATCCCCTTAAATTATAGCACAACCCCCAGCTTTGCCCTCTTGATCAATCCTAGCAAAGCTGAGAGCGGCTCCGTCATGAAGCTTCTAGTTTCGGAATTGCCCGTCCCAAATTGAAGAAACCTAATCCTCGCCAGGCCTGCGCACTAACAAAGGATGTGTGCCGGGGTTTCTTCTTCTACCTTGCAGAATCGGCATACCGCACTATCCGCAAGTTTTAGGTGGTGCATGTGTCTGATCAGCCTACAATGCCCTGTTAGTACACCCACAATTAACCTTATATTCCTTCGGGTCTGGCTCAGTAGGTCTCTGGTAAATTTAGGCAAATGTCTTTTGATAAAGAGCTTTGCCTGCCTCTGTCCTGGTGTTCCCTCCCACCAACGCAGACGCTGTTCTTCTACCCAACCCCTGATAGAAGTTTGAATGAGGCTCCTGGACAAGCCGCAGAAGGGTTCGGGGCCTATAAAGGTATCCTGCGAGCCCTCCCTCGCTAGGGCATCCGCCCTCTCATTGCCCAGGAACCCCGCATGTCCCGGCACCCAGGCGAGTGTCAGTTTATTCCGAGTACCCACCTCGGTGAGGGTAAGTAGACAGTCCCACACCAGTCTTGAGACTATTTGGTGTGAGGAAGTGCCTTCGGGGCTGCCTGACTGTCGGAGTATATGGCCACTCTTCTACCCACTATACTTTGCTTTATAATCTCCCTAGCGCAGAGTTGTAACGCCACGACTTCAGCCTGAAAGACCGTGGCGTACTTCCCTATGCTAGCCTTAATCTTAACTTTAGGCCTGCCCCCATAGACCCCGGCTCCGACCAGATCGAGTTACCGAACAGGGGGGAGTTCACAGTCCCATTCGCCTCTGCTCGGTATAACAATTTGGAAGTTCCTTTCGAAATGATACCTAGGAACCATCCTATCAGTTGGCATCCCAAAAATATGGTCCGCCTTGATTTCCTCAATCAACCTCTGGTTATTACGATCATGCCTAGAGGTGATGGGAGGCGGCCCCTGCAGGAGCCTATGTATTCCCATTCTGGCTTCGCCTTGAACGAGAATGTGTAGCGGTGGCAAATTGAGGAGGACTTCCAACGCCGCAGTGGGGGTGGTTTTCATGGCCCCCTTGGAACCCAGGCATGCTCGCCTTTGGATCCCACCAAGCCTTTCCACCGCCCTCTTCTGCAGTGTCTTGGTCCACCAAACCACCGACCCATATGTGACCATGGGTCTGATGATCCATAGTGTCAAACTTGGGCGCAAGCCCCAGTTTCTCCCACAGAGCCGTCTGCGCCTACTAAATGACGCATTGGCCTTGTGAGAAATTTTGTCAATGTGTTGATTCCAAGTGAGTCTGCGGTCAAATATAACACCAAGGTACTTAGCCTCCATCGCAAATGGAATCGGAGTGTGCCCAAGTGATGGTGGCCTAAGGCCTTCCAACTTGTGGCGTAATGTGAAAGGAACTATTACGGTTTTATGGGGGTTTATGGACAAGTCCTCCTCCCTACACCTGTTCCTGACCAAGTTAAGAGCTGCTTGCACCCGCTCTGCAATCGTAGGGGTATTTGCCTCTTACCACAATCGCCAAATCGTCTGCGTAGCCTAGACAGTCAAAGCCATCCACAGATAGTTGGTGGAGGAGGTCATCAACGACCAGTGTCCACATCAGAGGGGACAAGACCCCTCCCTGTGGATACTCTCTCCCTACTTTTACCCTAAGAGTGGTCTGACCTATTGTAGAAATGTTAATTCGATTAACTTAAGTAAGCTTAATATTATTAATTAATTAAAAAAAAGTCATAAATTTTGTTAGTTTTATTCTTTCAATATTCTGCAAATTTAATATGGAACAAAGGTTTAGTAATAATAATAATATTTATTTAGAAAGAATAGATTTCGTCATGGCGTTCGATACATTAAAATAAAAGTATATGTTTTATGTATATGCATATTTTGTGTGTGTGTATGTTATGTATTTTTATGTCACTTATTGCTGTAGGAGGGAAGTATTACGATCGTGTCAAATTGAGTTTTCACCGGAAATACATGATTTGAGATCCCCTAGGTCCGAAAAATTAGTTTTTAGTAATTGGCTTGTGTGTGTGTGTTTGACAGCGTATTTCAAAAACGGTAACTTGCAGAAGCTGTAAGTTGGTATTTCGTTAAAGTGCTTCCTGGAAACAATAAGGTTTTGCCAAAATCGATTGGCCGAAAGTATCACTTTACTAATTGCACTTTCCAGATTTTTATATTCTCTCGAAAACGGTTCCAACGTTTTTCTTTAAACTTGTTTCATCTAATCATGAAAAGAGCTAAAACTTTTATTAGAAACATTTTTCTGGGAAAATTCATCGAAGGGTGACGTTAGGCTTTCGTCTAAAGTACAATTTCAATATGTTAGGCAGTTCAATTTATTCACGGTAGAACCCATCATTAACTTCTATTGTATTTCCCTTTGTTAAATAAATCTATAACAATCTATATATATAAAAATTCAGATCCGTATGTTCGTGGCCGCAAAACTCGAAAAGTAGTCGATGGATTGGCTTGACATTTTTACACAACGTTGCATTTCTATATAAGAGTGTTTATATATACTTTTTACTCCGAAGTTCCCATGGAAACGGGAACTTCTCCGAGCGTTTCGCGAGGTTGGCAGAAATAGACAGACTCAGACGCGTTGCGATGGTGGCTCACTCTCTGAACCTCTTTCTCAACTACTTATAAGTACCTCTATTCCGAAGTTCCCACGGAAACGGGAAATTCCGAGCTAAAATCCGTTCAAACGGCCATATTGCGTTAGCACTTGCTTCTTCAGGTATTGCTGCTACGTTGATGGAAGGAGGTAGAACAGCGCATTCAGCTCTTAAACTGTCACTAAACATGCACTTCACAGAAAACCCAACATGTAACATTTCTAAAACATCAGGAATGGGAAAGGTTCTTCGGGCGTGCAAAATTGTATGGGATGAGTGTACAATGGCTTATAAGAGTCATTGGAAGCATTAGGCCATACATTGAAAGACTTGCGAAATAATCAGGTTCCATTTGGTGGAGCATTGGTGTTACTAGCCGGTGATTTCAGGCAAACGTTTCCAGTGTACCTCGCTCAACACCAGCTGATAAATTGCATGCCTGCTTGAAATATTCAACTCTTTGGAGCATAGTAAAAAAAAAATTCATTTAACAACGAATATGAGAGTTCAACTTCAAAACGATCCAACAGCTGACATATTTTCAAGACAATTACTCGAACTCGGTAACGGCACTGTTCCTACAATTCTGGAAACGGGAAAAATCACCTTTCCATCTAATTTCTGCAACATTGTACATTCAAAAGAAAAATTAGTAGACAGGGCATTCCAAAGCATCGAAACAAATTATCAAAATCACGCATGGTTAAGCCTAAAAATCAGACTGAGCCATAGCGAAGCGTGGTCGGGTTAGCTAGTAGATTTATAAATTTTTTATTAGTTATAATTGAAAAAAGAAAAAATTAGTCACTGCAAGGCAGGGTTAAGTTCAGATTACAATAAAATACGATGTTTCAATAATCGTTATCTTTATAGTCAACCGTCTTCCACTCTTTAACAACAAACTTACTCTGACTTGACAGCTTTATCTAATAAAAATTGCAGTTTTATTTTATTTTTTGTTGGTTCACTGATCTAATAATTTAAAACTCACGCACTATACTTATTGAACAAGTATCAAGTTTGTAACTAATTTTTATGAAAAGATCAGCTGATCGCTAACTTAGTGAAACTTGTAAGTTTATTCCACTAAAAACAAAAAGGCTCTATTAAGTAAATTAGGAAGAGTATAGAAGTGAAAATTAAAACAATAGCAAAACCAACTCCTCGAAAAAGGGACAAGAAAGAAAACACCCAGCTCATTCGTTAAAATGAGCAACAGGAAAGAAGAAGCTGTAACTAACTGTGAACAAGAAGTTTTGGAAGAGTGTCAAGAAAATTTTAAAGAAAGTGAGTACACTCCTCCTATAGTTCTCAAAAACTCAAAATCGAACAATTAACAAGTATTGCGAAATTAAATTCAAAAAGTAAACCAAGCTAACCACATTTGAAACAGAAAAAATGCAGATCGACCAAATAACATTACCTACTAACAATAAAAAACCATATGTTTATAACCTACCACAAATTCCACCAACTCATAATAAATTCGCATCCTTATCCGACCTAGAATTGAACGAACAGCAAAATAATAGTCCAACAAATAAATCAATAAAAATACCACAAATATTTAGAATGGAGACAATTATCAGACATTAATTCAAGAAATTAAAAACACCATTGGCTCATCTTTCGAAACTCAACTCTGCAAAAATAAATTAAAATAATGGTCAAAAATTCAGAAGATTTCAGGAAACTAACAAAATGTTATGATTACAATAGCACTAAGTATTTTACATTCTTAAACCCCGAGGACAGAAAATCATCGGTCATTATAAGAGGCATTCCATATTCAGTCCAAGACAAGGAAATACTAGAAGAACTGCAAGAAAACTATCCAGCTATCCCTGTAACGAGATTATTGAATAAAAAATACGAACCACCTGTTCCAACGCCTTTATGTGTAGTCGTCTTAGAAAATAGCGATCGAGGGACAGCCATATTCCAATTAACACGCCTTTACTATTCAGTAATTACTGTAGAACCCAGAAAGAAATCAAGCCTTATTCCACAATGCACTAATTGCCAGCAATTTGATAACACAAAAAACTACTGCCGGCTTGATCCTAAGTGCGTAAAATGCACAGAGCAAATTCAGTTTATACACTCCGAGAGTTACAAGTCTGTGTTATCACACTGTCTAACAAACGCATCCTGAAGATGGGCGAACGCCCGAAACCGGTCGATGACCACAAAATGAAGCAGGCTACCACGGAAAATGTCTCTGATGCTTTCCAGCTCTGCGGAACCAACCACCACAACTTCCACCAGCATCTCTTCAGATTCTAATACTCCTGTAATCACTCAAAAGATCTTCTCCTGCAAATAATCACTCCTATAATACCTCACCTAAGACAATTACTTACTAACTTGATTCAGACTGTCCTCTTTCCTAACCATGGAGAACCTTAGACAGCTCTCTACACATAACTTATCACTGGTAAACTGGAATGCCAACGGATAAAAACACGAATCTCTGTATTCTACGACTTCCTCACTAGATACAATATAGACATAGCACGTATCACTGAAACACACCTCACCAGCACTGACCGACTTAAACTATCAGGTTATACCACCTACCGCACTGACAGATAGTCACGTGTAGCCTCAGGTGGAGTCGCTCTCTGCGTGAAAAGGAGCATTAAATATCATGAATTTCCTCTACCTCCACTGGAGAACCTCGAGGCAGTAGCTATCCAAGTAAGCACAGACACTGGACCACTGATTATTATATCTGCGTACTTGAGACCTAACTCTAGACTATTACAAGAAGACCTCCAAAGAATTTTCACACAAAACAGCACATTATTACTAGGCGACCTTAATAGCAAACACACATATACTGGGGATGTCGAACGACTATAACAACGGTACCAGACTACTGACGGCGACAGACAATCTTAACATACTAATCTCAGCTCCCGAAGAGCCAACATTCTGCCCCTCCCCAGCAGTCATCAACCTAACATACTGGACATCGCACTGTTACACAACATTAATATTCCAATATATCTGGATTCCATAAGTGAACTAGACTCTGACCATCTTTCAGTATTACGGAGGTTTCACTCACACCTACAGCGCAGTGAACCACCGCCAAAATTATTAAGTGGAAAGATAGAATGGGAAACATTCAGACATGATTTTACCAAACTTCTGACTATACCCAAACATTTCGGAACCGCTGACGATATCGACACATCGCTAGACCTATTCACACAGATAATTAACACAGCTGTACATAACTCTACCTACAGAAGACAATAAAAATAACAGACATAACTGGCTACCAGGACACATACTCAACCTAATTCATGAAAAAAACAGAATTCGAAAAGTATGGCAGAGGACTAGGAACCCATCAGACAAGGCCCATTTAACCGACTAGCTAAACGGATCAAATGGGAACTTGATAATCACAGAATCTCCAGATATAGAACTTACTTAGAGGGTTTAACTCCGGGTGACTCTTGCCTCTGGAAAGAAACTAAAAGACTTCTTAATGATCATTGCCAGATATTCCCACTGCAAGTTGGTGATAGACTTGCAACGAGTGGCGAAGAAAAATGCGAAGTAATAGCAACACATTTAGAAAATAAATTCACACAATCTCACCAGACAGACCAAGACACTGATGAACACATCAATCATGAACTGCAGCAACCTCATTACACCGTAGAGCTTCCTACCTCATTCACTTCCCCTTTAGAAATAACCTCAATAATCAATGCACTTCCTAACAAAAAGACTTTCAGAGACGACCTAATACCGAACATTCTTTTAAAAAATCTACCTCCAAAAGTGTCGCCTTCTTAACCGCAATCTTTAACGCATGCCTCCGAATGGGTTACTTTCCTAAAGAATGGAAGAATGCAATAATAGTTGAATTCCACAAAGCCGGTAAATCAAAAAACGACCCGAATAGCTATCGACCAATTAGGCTACTAAACTCTCTCTCAAAAATATTTGAGAAAATAATCAATAGACGGCCGTTAAAACATCTGACTGACACAAACACAATTCCACCACATCCATTCGGATTCAGACCAAAACACTCACCAGTATTTCAAATTAAGAGAATAACAGAATAGATAGTACACAACTTTGAAAAAAAGAAACATACTGCAGTGATATAGCTAGACGTAGCCGCTGGATTCGACACAGTTTGGCAATCAGGACTACTCTACAAACTCACCTGACTACATTACTCAAACCATAGGATCCTTTTTAAGAGTCACAACATTTCAGGTAAGACTTAACAACACATATAGTACTAGACGCCAAATTCTCGCGGGACTGTCGCAAGGAGCAATCATCTGCCCTATACTCTTTAACCTTTACTGTTCGGACATATCTGAACCAACTTCAGCCACTTTAGCTGCATACGCAGATGACACAACGACAGCCTCAACTAACGACAACATTAACTGACTTACAAACAACTATAGACATCATAACAAAATGGTTCCAAAAATGGAAGCTATGTCTCAACACTACTAAAACAGAAGCAAAAATATTTTCTCTTCGGAGATTTCAAAATGAAGCCTTCGGCGACTAAAACTAAACACCCAGGAAATACCCTAGAAACCGAAGGACCAAGGAGTGCGCTATCTTGGTGTAATCCTTGACACAAAACTCACCTGGAGACCACACATTAACAACAAACTACAACAAGCATACAGCCAACTGAAACAGTTATATAAACAGAAACATGCCACTCAAACACACCTGTACAGTACTTCTTTATAAGACGCTTCTCAGACCTCTTTTGACGTACGCTTGCCCAGTCTGGATAACTGCCAGCAACACACTGACGAAACGACTTCAGATATTTCAAAATAAAGTACTCCAAATTGCTTTAAGAGCCCCTTGGTTCACCAGAAACACAAATACACAGAGAACTAGACATTACAGATATTCACACACACATGACTAAATTAACAGACAACTTCTTCCTCACACTTCACACACTATCCTCAACATCCCACTACAACATAGGCGAACCTACTCAATCTAGAAGAATGAAACCGCGACTCTACCAAGATTTGTGAATAACATATTTTACCTCTAATCTCTATGTGTAAAGCTCTTGGTTACCAGGCCTATACTATGATTTGTAATTAAAAAAAAATAAAAAAAATAACTAATTTTTATCACACACTAACCGTGTTGCTCTCTTCAGGCCAATAGATATATTAATTCTCTTACTTAATTTACTCAAAAACACACATAGTGCAAACTGTGTGGCCGCCAGAGCCAAACACGTTAGGATTGTCTCTAAAGTGCCATTTCAATCAATTCGTCTATAGAATAAAATAAGATTATAATGGAAAAGGGATTAGCTCAGTGGTTAGCGCATTGGACTCCCACGCGGAGGTCCCGGTTCGAGCCCAGCAGTGCTGCCTTTAGATTTTCTCTTCCTAGGAGCCTCTAAATCAGCTCACATCCGGTAATTGATATTGTTGTCTATAAGGAGAGAACATGTCTGGAGGCCGGCAGTGCATGACCATAGATCTTGATGCGCTTTATATTGAGAAAAAATAATAAATAATAATTAAAGTTTGCCAACTTCCGAGTTTGGAGAAAGTCAGTTTACCGGAAGTATGCCTTATTATGCCTTATTATTTTTCGGAGTTACAAACCAAGTACACTTTCATTTCTATGTTAAATCTGTAAGTGTTTATGCTCGTATAAATAACTACGTAAATTGCAATTAGAGAGAGTCCTGTGAGTGTTCACACCAGATTATTTATTTATTATTTTTTCTTAAAAATATATACTTCTGTACAAATGCATGTATTTATTTCATTTAGTAGGGCGGTGACGAAAAGCCGATGTGATCAAGTCCATTTGAGTGATGATACTTTCTTAGAAGTATCATCTGTGAGTCGTCCCATCACTTTAAGGTCTGCAGAAATTGAAGGACATAACATACTGTCCGATAGGAGTGACAGGATTAAGGATAAGGAAAATGTTTCTAGAAATATAACCATGGTGTTGGAGAATCTTTTGAAGAACTATGAAAGCTCGCAGACACCTACTCATGGCAAGGGTGTGCATTCTCCTTTTATTTAAGGATCTTTGCAGGTTTCATTATTGCTTTATTGTTTCATTATTAATACATGGACGAGTTTTTAAACTTTGGTCAGTTATAGTTACCAAAGTTGTTGTGGTTGGTTCCGCAGAACTGGAAAGCATCAGAGACATTTTCGGTTTCGGGCGATCGCCCATCTTCAGGATGCGTTTGTCAAACAGTGTGATAACACAGACTTGCACAGAGCAAATTCAGTTTACACACTCAACGAACGCCCGAAACCGGTCGATGACCTCAAAAAGAAGCAGGCTATCACGGAAAATGTCTCTGATAGTTACCAAAGTTTAAAATTTACCGATGTATCAATTGCCTGACCAATGTGTAACACGAAAAGTGTTCAAATTGTTCACTCATTCTGATTAAATGAAACTCAATTGCTAAGACAGAGCATTAAGTTAGGAGAGGTAAAGTGTTGCTCTCTTCAAAACAATGAATGTATTCATTCAAATTATTCTTTGGATCAAAACTCCTGAGGGGATTAGGACTGGAGTGTTTAGGCTTGAACCAGACACCATTCTACATCTTTCAGAAAGAAATAGGTTATAGGGAGATGTGAACAAGAGAGGTGAACTGGTGCCTCAATTCAAATTCAGATTGAGATGAATTATCAATATCAGAAGATTGTGAACCTTTCAGATAGTCAGACCGCCATTATATCATTGTGTTCTTGAGCAATCATTCGAAAATAGTTTTGGGAATAATTCGGATAAATGTCTGGGCAGATAATAGAGTTACGCTCGTTTGGGTGCCAGGGCACGTTAGCTTGGAGGGTAATATGATGGCCGACAATCAGTCAATCCCCTTTCATGGTGTCAGAATTCTTTGGTGGGATAGAAGACCACGCTTTCTAAGAATTGGCGAGAAATGCGAATGAAGCGAAGAGAACATTGCTTCAATTAACTCTACCAGGATTGTAGGCTAAGACTCTTCTGAACAGCTACGACCGGAGCATGCTTTAGAGCAGACTTCTACAACATTATATCTCTGTATAGTCATCTATACCATTTTCTTGCTCTTATGAGTTTCTGTGTTATTCTGATACATAGTTAAATATGGCGAAAACTTTCGGTCATCGGATGCCCAAGGTTCAGAAACATCGGTGGTTTGTTTATAATGAATCTTTTAACATTTCAAATTACTTATCCATTAAGGAGCGATATTGATAACAAAAAGGCGGAAATATCTTTTTTCCACAGGGATGGAGCTAAACACAAAGGCACTGTTGCTTTTCAGAACCTGTTGGGAAAATCTTGAGCTCATTGACAGTGTTAATGAGGAGACAAAGAAGATCGGTCCTTTAATGTCTTCCTTGCTTTGTTCACTACAAACAATCTATCCTGCACCGCGAATTTCACCTGCATCTTTTTCTTCCGGGTATAGATTACAGCTTATCTGTCCATTCTCCAGTTTTAATCTCCTGAGATGCTTTGTAAACGCTGCATATTTTTTCTGTGTAAACTAATTTATTTTAGAAAAGCCATAGTGGCAACCATTATTACTAACATGGAATTGTTGCTGCAAATGTTTCAGGAGAGCCCACTATAATAAAGACTAACATATTAATTAAAAGTATGGGACCCGTCTCGGAATTGGACATGGTAACTATTTTACTAAACATTATATATGCCCGCTTCCCATTTGCATTAAATTTTAGATAGTTTGTTCTAATAATTATATTATATAATGATTTTTTTATATATTTATTATAATAATATAGAATATTGTGAAAAATCAATTAAAAACAATGGGATATATTATCAAATTCGAAATAGGCCCGTATTGACCTAAGTGGGTTTACGACGGATAGCTCGTCGTCTTCAGCAGTCCTATGAGCTACACATCGTAAACCGTTCAAACCGAATAAAAATTAAGGCAACATCCTTGATTTTTATTGTAAAAATTTTTTTGTTTTTAATTTCTAATAATTCTTGCCTATTATATGTTTAAAATTATAGTAATAATAATAAGAGTGAAACCAATTAATTAGATATTAATAAATGTTGCAGGACTATTCGATGGATTGCTATTTCCGCCAGTATTGGCGGGACCCTCGGCTCAGTTTCCTCGGTCCAATTCAAAGTCTCAGTCTGAGTATTAAGATGTTGGAAAGAATCTGGAGACCAGACACATACTTCTACAATGGCAAACAATCATATGTGCACACCATAACTGTTCCTAATAAACTTCTCAGAATTAGTCAAGAAGGCGATATACTCTATTCGATGAGGTTAATGTTTTATGCCTCCTAAATAGTTGTTAATATGTTGTAGTTGGGCCCGCAGAACTGGAGAGCATCAGAGATATTTACGCGATAGCCCGCTTCATTTTGTCGCCATCGACCGGTTTTGGGCTTTCGGCTATCATCAGGTTGTCTTGATAAATTCTGTGTTATAATACAGACTTGCACAAAGCAAATTCAATTTATGCAATTGATTAATATATAGATATTATAATAATATATTTAGATAATATATAAAATCTGAAGTTGTTAAATATTTAATATTTAATTATTTCTTTTTCTTTTACACCGGAATGTAAACAACATTGAGAAGGATGGCGCTAATGACCATGACAGTCGATGCGCCAAAACCAAAAGAAAAAAGAAAAAACATTGAGGAGGGCATATATTTCTACAGCTTGTTAACATTTTCATCGGCGTCGAATGTTGAATTCGATGAATACAAGACATTGTTGTTGTGGTTTGGTCTGCAGATTGGAAAGCATCAGAGATATAAACCAGAGTGTATCAACTAAATTTGCTCTGGGCAAGTCTATGTTATCACACTGTTTTGACAAAACATCCTGATGATGGGCGAACGCCCGAAACCGGTCGATGACTACGAAAAGAAGCAGGCTATCACGGAAAATATCTCTGACAAGACATTGTTCACCTCTAATCAGATGTTTTATTACTATAGCTAATTACTAAAGTTAAAAACTGTTTATTTATATTTTAGTGAAAAGCATTTTTCAGTTTTTTGATTATACGTTTATATTTTTTGAATCTGTTCTTACTTTACAGCTCAAAAGAATACAGGTTTGACTGTCCACCTGATTTTAGTAAATAATAAATTTGATTTAACAAAGCTGCTGAATAACAATTTAATCTAAAAAAATGGAAATTTATTAATGCGACATTTATTTAACGCTACTAATACACTAAGGAGATCAGTTCGCTCTGATTCAATTGTAAAATCTGAATTATTAAAACTGAATATGTATATATGTATAATGAATAGAATATGTACATTACATATACCTATAAATATAGGTATATAATCGTTTCTTTTCAAACAATTTTAACCTTCTCTCGATTTTTTTAATTTTCTTGCAAACTGGTCAATAATTTTTGTTTCTACTTTGATTATTTCAGATTGACTATCAAAGCGAAATGCCCAATGGAATTGCACAATTTCCCGATGGATAGACAATCATGTCCACTCATTCTCGGAAGCTGTAAGTCTTTATATGTGTACTTTTAGTTCAGATAATTTTTAAATTAAAAACAGTTTTGTTCTTTTGGTGTAGTGGGTTTGTGAAAAATTCCATTAGTGATTGGGAAATGAGAGCGCTATTAAAATATCGCTTGCCTTATTCTTTTGTTAACATAGGAAACAGAAATCGCATGACAAGCTTCACTTATTGTTGAGGAAACGTTAACGGAAATGGGAAAGTGTCTACCTACAATCAGATCTGTTATATAGCTCTCTACTCCGAGCACAATAAAATGCAATTTGATTTCCATATTGTCAACAGATAGCCCCACCCTTCACCAGATAACCAAATAAATATTTCCACTTTATTTTTAATGTTATAAGTAAATTACATTTCTTTTAAGACGCAGAAAGCCACCTCTTTACTTTCACAAGCAGATATTATCTTGAATTTCAATTTTCTTTCTAAAGTATTTCACACTCGTGAGAGATTTCACAGCTGACCGGTTTCAGATGTTCATCACTCTCGAAGATGTGTTTGTAAATATATAGGACGTTCAAGACATACTCAAGAGACATTCCTGCTCTCAAAAAGAGACACAAACAAATTATTTGAGTATAAACAAAAAGTATTTTCGATGGAATCCCATATAGATATTGGGTGGGGGTCCGCGCATTCAAAAGCAGGCTCTGTAGTCATATGTTTAATGAAATCTCAATAGTATTATGTGTGTATTCATGCTCGCTATATCCGATTTAATAGGGGATTGATGCCCTTGTCATACAGCAGCTCTGCACTAGTTTATTACAGAAATGGAAGACATTAATGTGATGTAGTTGTTTGATACATGGAGAATGTTATAAATTTGCTATAGATGCATACCCTAGCAGGCAGCTCGTGTATCAGTGGCAATCTGGTAACAGCGTTAGTTTCCAGTCAGGCATGGCCCTCTCCCAGTTCGACCTGATGGGCTCTCCACAAAGGAATCTAACTCTTAGACGAAGAGAAGGTATTCAACAGTAAACATATTTTTTATAGCTGTATAGTTTCTGTTATTTCTTCCGTATATGATTTTGAATAATTTAATGACAACAATAAAATTGGTGAACGTTAAAACAAAATCTTTAACATCTTCCTGTCCGTAGTTGCAGATGTTCAGGAAGCTTGAAATGTTCCTGTGATCTGCCCCGTGATAGCTATCACTAGTGCAACTTGTTTAGCTTCATATCAGATCTTTTGAGTACTTTAATGTAGTCATTAGTAAGTTAATCGTACAAAAGTGTTGCCTTTTTTTCAGATGGGCTTTATGTCTCGTCATAAGCTTTCATGCACTGAGCGGATAACTATAACCCTTTAACTGTATAGACATTGTTAGTATATATACAAATTTACCATTCTTATACAGTACATGTATTTTCTTTTTAAGTAATGTTTGGGATGCGTTTAATTTCCTCATATATCAGCCTGCCGGGCATGCTTATTGCTCTCAAGTGGTATAACCCACTCCTTTGTCGTTGGTTAGGTCCACACATCATATGGCCCATACTTCACCCCTGTCTTTGGTAGGACCAACAAACTAAAGACCCATACATCACTGGTCTTTGGTAGGACCACACTTGTATAACCTGCTTCATCCTGACTTTGGTAGCGTAACTTTTTGTCCTCTACTTACATTTTTTTATCCAACGCCCTCATCGTTGACCTTCTCGGCTATTCGACTCCTCGCAGCCCAGAACAGTGTGGCTTGGTTCTGCAGAGACGATTCTTGTAGGCCTCTTCTCATGTCCTGCAGTGCAGCGCCGCACATGTAGGTAAGTGAGCTCTGAGCAGGATGTCATCAGGGCCTTGAAAAAGGCCATTAGCTCTAGGCCTATTTAGTGGCCTATTCATTATATCGCCTGAAATACAGAAATAAATCTTCTGGGCTATGGGCGATAGTGCTGCTCATTTAGCGCATTCCAGGGGGCAGGTGTACTAACTGTACGAACGCGAGCAATTTAACCCCCTTCCCCCCCAATAATCTCTGCTTATAAATACAAGATACAAAAATGGTTCTAGCTTTTACGTCGTGTACTCTCTACTCACTAAATATCAATCACTTTTACTGGGATTAATAATTATCAAACATTTTTCTGAGAAAATTGATTTTTGGTGGTTCTGTGGGAACAGTAGCGTAACGCTTTCCTCTAAAATACCACTTCAATGGTTTTACCAGCTACATAATATTTGTATACATTAGAAGCGTTGAACCTACCTACCCCTTGGCGCTACGGCCCTACAAGGACCTCAGCCTCCTCCACTATTCTTTGCCATTCGGCTCTGTCATGGGCGTACCTCCGCCATCTTCTGACACCCATCCCTCTCAAAATTTCTTCCACACCATCCAATCATACGAGGCCTCCCTATTACGGCTTCCTCCTGGCTTTCCTTCCAAAAGTTTTCTTGGAATCCTGTTTTGTGCATTCTTTCCACATGTCCAAGCCACCTGAACTAGTTCTTCCTCACATAAGATACCAGGTCTGGTTCCTCGAACATCTGCCGAAGCTCCTCATTGTTTCTAAATCTCCAAGAAATTCCAAATTTGAAGAAAATTAGTTCACCGGAAATACGACTTTATTGAGTAGATTTTTTATTTTTTTAAATCTACAACTATTTCCTTTAAATTTGGAATGTTCGCTGCACAGATGAAAACATTTCACTTTATTTTGAACTATTTGAAACATTTTTCTGAAAAAAATTATTTTGAGGGGTTTTGGAAATATGCTAACTTGTTTAAATTTAAATTTCACAAGCCTTGTTGGTTTTGATATGGGGTGCTCCATACAAGGCCACTCAGGTATACAAGTAAAACCCTTACCACCTTTTTTTTGGCCAGCCCAACTAAACATTGCAAACGTTGCAATTTTAAAGAAAATTTGTTAATTAAATTATATTAATTGGAGTAAAAGAAAGACGTGTGAGTGTTGCACCCCAGATTTTTTCTTTTTTATAAAAACGAACATGTAATACAAGTGAACATGTAATACTTTGTAATACAAGTGAACATGTCCTAGGCCGATGTAAGTGTCTACACAATCATCCTGTGTTTATATAAGTTCTATTCATAATCACAAAACTGACAGTACGCATTTTTTCTTATAGGTGAATTCTCGTTACTGCAAGTGAATTTCAATTTACGCCGGCATACAGGATATTTTCTCATACAAGTGTATGTGCCCTGTGTATTGATTGTCGTGCTTTCTTGGGTCTCTTTTTGGATCCACAGGGAAGCAACCAGTGATCGTGTTGGACTGTGTAATATTTTTTTAACTATTTAAATTTATATAATAAAAATTATACAGTTCAAAATGTGGGTGGGTCCGCAATGCTGGATAACATCTGGTATTTATCCGTCGTAGCATAAATATTGATTTTGTTCCTGACCGGCTTCGGATTTTCATCCATCGTCAGAGCAAATTCACCAGTTCGTGTACTGAGTTCACTTCAACAGTTCAACGTAATCATCAGAGACATTTTCCGTGGTAGCCTGCTTCATTTTGTGGTCATCGACCGGTTTCGGGCGTTCGCCCATCTTCAGGATGCGTTTTTCAGACACTCAGTGTGTAAACTAAGTTTGCTCTGTGCTAGTCTGTGTTGTCACACTGTCTGAAAAACGCATCCTGAAGATGGGCGAACGCCCGAAACCGGTCGATGACCACATAATGAAGCAGGCTACCACGGAAAATGTCTCTGATGCTTTCCAGCTCTGCGGAACCAACCACCACAGTTCAAGTAATGTTTCGGTTACACTCACACTTGTTGGTTGTATATATATGGATGGGAAGGTTTTAAGGTTATGTTACTATGTGTGTGTGTGTGTGTGTGTGTGTGTGTGTTTCATGACTAAGTGGAATTATTATAAATTATGATTAGGATTAGAAAATAGTGAATAATAAATAGCATTAGGTATAACGTATTCTTCAAAACATGCTATTTATTATACACTATTTTCTAATGCCTAATCATAATTTATAATAATTCCACTTTGTCATTTATAATTTATTTATAATGCCACATCAAGGTTAGGGAGTCTAACCTCCCCACATATCTACAACCAACAAACCAACAAGTGTGAGTGTAACAGAAACATTACATTGAAGTGAACTCTCTACACGAACTTGGTGAATTTCCTCTGACGATGGATGAAAATCCGAAACCGCTCAGAAACAAATTAATATGCATGCTACGACGGATAAAATACCAAAATTATACAGCTTCACTAAAAACAAATATCACTTAACTATTATGGCGTCACTTAATATTATTTTTTTAAATATCTTTATAAGGTAAGATTTGTGAGGGGCTCATCATATGAAAAAATAAATAGGAATCTTTTCCACAAAAATTTATAATTGTGAGTAATAACTTGACTAACTTTAGTCATTGGTAAACCAATGATAATTACTTAGGATTGTCCAGAA
>JAAEAF010007907.1:0-32845 GCA_011037195.1 Triatoma infestans
GGGACCAAGCCCTTCCCGAGGAGCTCATCGCGCCTTGGCATAATTTTCAGAGTCACCTCCCGGATCTCGGCCACCTGCAAATACCGCGTCTATTGCCCGCCGTACATCCCTCATCTGTTCATCATTTCGTCGGATTCTGCGACGCCTCCGAATCCGGGTACGCCGCAGTCGTGTATCTCCACACCACTACTGCAACCGGCCATCACCACGTCCACCTCCTCACCGCAAAATCAAAGGTAGCCCCCAACAAAACCATCTCCTTACCGCGCCTGGAGCTTTGCGGTGCCCATCTCCTCGCCAAGTTGCTCCACGCCGTCAGCACACGCATGCTCCCCATCTCGGCGCCTTCATCACCGCGTACTCTGACTCCACGGTCACTCTCGCCTGGATTCGCGGTGAGAGTCACCGGTGGAAGACCTTCGTCGGCAATCGTGTCGCCGAAATTCAAGATCTCCTTCCGCCTAACACCTGGCGCCATGTGCTCTCCGAGGATAACCCCGCCGACTGCGCCTCCCGCGGATTGCCGCCTCACCATCTGCAGGATCACCCCCTGTGGTGGAAGGGGCCCTCCTGGCTCGCCGCCGCTCCCGCCTCTTGGCCTCACACCCCCGCACCGGTTGATGAGACATCTATCGAACAGGAGGCCAAACCCCCCGCTTCGGTTGTGCTTGTCACCGCCCCGGAAGAAGACACCGTCTTTGACCGCTTCTCGTCGCTAGCGACCTTACAGCGCGTAACCGCCTACTGTCGGCGTTTCATCTTCAACTGTCGCCATTCTTCCACTCGCCGCACCGGATTCCTCACCGCCTCGGAGCTTCGCGATGCCACGCTCACCTTAATCCGCCTGGCCCAATCCCCGCACCTGGATAAAGAAATCCACGAGGCCCGTGATCCGCTATCTCGGCATCGCCTCGTGCGCCAGCTTCATCTCTTCGTGGATGATGAGCAGGTACTTCGCGTCGGCGGTCGTCTCTCCTCTGCTCCATTACCTTATGGTTTCCGCCATCCCGCCTTGCTTCCTAAGAAGCACCCGCTCACCCAGCTCATCATCGACGACGCCCACATCCGCCTTCTGCACGCCGGTGCTCTCGCCACCCACGCCTATATCCGCCGCCATTACTGGATCCTGGATGGTCGCAATGTAGTCCGCCATCGCATCGGAAAGTGCAACCGATGCTTCACCGCCAAACCGCGCCCCGTCATCCAACCTATGGGTAACCTCCCCACTCAGCGCGTTACCTCCGCCAGCGCCTTCACCGTGACCGGCGTTGACTTTGCCGGCCCATTCGCCATCTCTAGCGCCCGCCTCCGCGGCGCGGTGGTCACTAAAGGTTACTTGGTGGCGTTCATCTGCTTCACCACCAACGCCGTACACTTCGAGATCGCGTCGGAGCTCTCTACGTCCGCCTTCCTCGCCGCCTTCCGCCGTTTCACCGCTCGCCGTGGGCTCCCGACCACCATCTTTTCAGACAATGGCACCAACTTTGTCGGAGCCCACAACGAACTTCGGGAACTCGGTCGCCTGTTGGGTGATGAACGTCACCAACAAGCCGTCTGTCGCGCCGCCGCTTCCGCTGGCATTGAGTGGAGGTTCATCCCCCCGGCCAGTCCTCATTTTGGAGGCCTCTGGGAAGCGGCTATTAAGTCCGCCAAGCACCATCTCACCCGCGTCGTGGGTGACCAGCGCCTCACTTACGAGGAACTGCTCACTGTGACCACCGACGTTGAGGCGATCCTGAACTCGCGCCCTCTGTGCGCCCTCTCCTCCGACCCGAACGATCCGGAACCCCTCACGCCCGGCCATTTTCTGGTTTTCCGCCCTCTCACCGCGCCTCCTGAGCGCGATGTTACCGCCGTTAATATTAATCGCCTGTCCCGGTGGCACCTGACCCAGCGTATTCAACAGGACTTCTGGAAGCGCTGGCGTCAGGAGTATCTCCACACGCTCCAACAACGTGCCAAGTGGCTTCTTCCCGCTACGGAGGTCGCACCCGGCACCGTCGTCATAGTCCACCAGGACAATGTTCCGCCGCGCCAATGGCCTTTAGGCCGCATCGTCGCCCTCCATCCGGGACGTGACTCCGTTAGTCGCGTCGCCGACGTGCACACCGCCTCCGGCACCCTCCGCCGTCCTCTCGCCAAACTTTGTCCGCTCCCGACCCAGTGATCACTGAAGTCGAGTCTTCAGGGCGGGCGGGATGTTCGGTCGGCTCCCTTTGAGGGATTAACTCTGCCTTGATATTTTAACTTGGTAATTTTCCCACGCCTGTCTCTCTCACGCGCCTACTCCGCCCGTGCGTGCGTACGCGTTAATCCGCTTGCCTTTGAAGTAATTTCATCGCCCGCATATTTCCCACGCTTCCCCGCCTTTTCCCTCTCTCTCTGTTTTTGGTGGTGGGATTGCCGGCACCTTTCATCTTCGGACTGCGCGCGTTATTTTCGTTTCCCTCACCCTTCAAACCTTCTGTATTCCTCCAAACCTTAACTTCACTTCTCTTCTGTACATCGCCTGGTCAACAGTGTATTGTGCTGTTCTCTTCTCTACCGCTTCTTCTTCTGTGGTGTAGTGTTAATTTCGCCTTATAAACTTTGTGTCGCCGTATACTCGCCTATTAGCCGTGGTAATTATTAACTTGACTCTCGGTGATTACCAAGACTCATCCCTCCGCGCCAGCATCTTCACGAGGCTATCTCACTGCATCTTAGTGGACTCGCCAGCTCTTGCCGCTTCAACCACGGCCTCTTACGCTTCTGAAGAAGCATTCTAATCCTTCTACGCTCACCTGAGTTCCTTTCTTCCGACACACACACACACACACACACACACACACACACTCACACATACGTCCCCTCCTCCTTTCCCACTCCACCATTCGCCTCATCAACCCTGCGTCTATTCATCACTCAACGTCACCAAGGGGTAAGTCTCGTTTTTATTGTTTAACATTATTATTCAATTTTTTTGTGCTTTTGCCACTATTCGCCATCTCGCCTTGGGTGTCTGCCGCGCAGACACAGTTCGCAATAATTATTGTAAAATTATTGATATTATAGTAATGGTAATATTTCTATAATAACAATACTATTATAAAGTAGTTGTAAAATTATAAAATTAATTTTATTAACTAGTATATTTAATCATTAAATACAAGCGCACGAAAAAGTGGGTGTTAGTATATAATGGCCGCTACTAGAGTGCACTACTGGTATCCACCTCTAAGTTGGGGCAGTTTGTATTAGTTGAATTTTCATACTTCCACATCATCTGACTTGGAAAGTGATCAAATAATATGCCATTAATCGTTAAAAATAGTTTTGTTTCTTATTAATAATGTATTTTTATTTTCTTTTTCTCTTAATAACAAGTAATGCGCTCCGGTCAAATTTGCGAAATTGAGTTCACCCCGGAAATATAAGTTGTGTTCCCCAGTAAATGAAAAAGAAGCTCTAACTCACACGCACTCCCTCTGCTCTATGACTTACACACCCTATTTATGTTTTTTTTTTCAATTATCAGCATGCTCCATATTTAATATTACATGCTACAGCTTACAAATTACTATTTTTAAAATGCTATGAATTATATACAGCGAAAATAAAATACTTTTAGCAGATGACTTATGTATCTTTATAACAATTTATCGAAATCAATTGTATTCACATAATTGAGAAATATATGATACAGAGACTAGTATTCAGTAGTTCTGATTTTGGAGGGGGCCAGTTAACATTTCTCAATATAACTTTTTGCATGAAAGAAGCCCTTTCTTTCTTAAACAAAGCCCATTCAAAAAGTATATGATGTCAACTTTGACAGGAAGAGGAATCACATACGCATGATGAGTCCGAGATTAGGTTAAAGCGATGGAGGTACTGTTTGTTTCTGCCATGTCCCGACAACACCTGGGTTAGTTTATAATGCAGGGTAAACTTAGTTTTCCTTCTGTGTTCAACTGTTGGAAAAAAAACTCTTTAGTTAATATGCCCTTTTCAGTAGCCGACCATAATTGCTCCCAAGCAACCAAGCTTTCTTTTTTTAAGATCAAATCTACATATGACTTGGGTAGGGTCTTGAGATCTATTTGGATACTGCAATCCCTGGCCGCCTCTTTTGCCAACAAGTCCGCTCTTTCATTGCCAGTATCTCCAACGTGAGCCTTAACTTTATTGAACTTAACTACAAACTGGCAGCATTGAAGGTGAAGGACAGCTTTCCTAATTTTTTCCACTAGTGGCATATGGTTATTGCTATTTGAGATAGAATCCAGTGATACTTTACTGTCAGTTCTAATTATAATTAATTCCAGGTTATTATTCATTATAAATTCTTTCACTTCATCAAAACTAGGAATGCCTGTTGCAATAGTTTCTCTTCCTGTCACAAAATTCAATAACAGCTCCAGAGCATTACAGATCGCGAGAAGTTCAGCCTGATTGTTAGAACATTTATCTGCAAGCCTATACTTTTTAGCCATTACCTCATTTCCATTAATATATATAACAAATGCAGCCCCTACCCCATTTTCCATTACTGCCATCCGTGTATACCATTAAATCTCTCTCTCACCATTTAAAGGAGTATACTCTTCCAATATTTTAATTTCTGGAACCAGAGCAGGATGTATCCAGTAAGGCGGTTTTGTAGGTGTTTCTATTAAACCTATATTTTCCTCGTAACATCTTATAATTTTATATTTTCTATATAGCTCTTTGATTTTTAATTCAATTGGTATTACATTGGCTATGATGCAGGCTGCTTCGTACGAAATAGTTCGGAACCCTTTAATAATTCTCAACAAAAATAGTCTCTGAAGTCTTCGGAATTTATTCAGATTATACTTTTTGCCTATACCTGCATACCAAGCTGGTAAGGCGTAGGTTAATAAAGGCACTAGAGCCCCATCATATATCACTTGCAATGCTTCAGATCCAATACCCCAATAAACATTAGCTGATCTTGAAAGGAAATTGATCAATTGCAAACTTTTATCAGTGACATATTTAATGTGACCATTCCAAGAGAAGCGAGAATCAAAAATAACTCCCATTAACTACCTGAATCCATTTCTCAGTAAATAAAGAAAAATTTATTTATGTTATTTATTTTTATTTTTGGTTTAAAAGGAAAAAGAGAGAGAGAGGAAAAATGTATATATATATAAATACAATTAATCGTTATTTGTAAATATAATGAATAAAAACAGTAAAGTCAGGGGTAAAAAACAAGTGAAATAATTTTAAATAAAACTCTTTTTAAATGGTAATGTCAGAACAATAATTTTGATTGAGAACAAAAATGTTCAATATCTTACTAATTATATAACAAATCAAAAAACTTTAATTTGTAAATTTGATAATTTCATACAAAACTGACTCCACGGCCGGTCATTGACCATGTTGTTGTCTTTATTGTATTAGCTACTTACAAACTATTTTAGTTCATTATTATCATTATTTTTGTATTTTTATTTTTACAAAAGGTGTATTGTGTTATTTGGAAATAAAGACTTTCTTCTTCTTCTTCTTCTTCAAAAATAACTCCCAGGTATTTAAGTTCCTTAACAATCTGTAAACGCTTGTTATTTAGAAATATTGTCCCTAACATGTTTACTCTCTTTCTTGATATAATGATCCCATTAGATTTTTTTGGAATTAAACTCCACTTTGTTTTTACAAGACCACCGTTCAACAATTCGCACGCAGGAATTTCCAAGACATTCCACCTCTAGGATGCTTTTCGCCTTGACGGCAATCAGCAAATCGTCTGCAAAGGCCACCACCAATGACTCTATCGGAAACGACTCTTTTAATAGCGAGTCATATTGCAGAATCCAAAAACCTGGCCCACAGCAAGACCCCTGAGGGCAACCTTGTGTTACCTTTCTGTTGATCGTTATGGTGTTGGTCTTATTTTTGCTTCTCTGTTATTAAAATAATCAACACTAAGAAGATACAGGTTACGAGGGCAATTCAATTTTTGAAGCTGCACCAAGATCGCAGGCCACCATGCAGCATCAAAGGCACCTTTCACGTCTAATGACATCAACAGTACAATCTCTTTGCTTCCTAATGCCACTTCTATATATTCTTTCACTTCCATAATTGCATCCATTGTACTTTTTTGAGGTGTGAAACCGTACTGTCTATTGCAAAGTAGATCATTTCTATTTAAATAGTGCATTATTCTGTTGATAAGCAATTTTTCCAAAATTTTTCCCCAAACAGAGAGTAAACTAATTGGTCTATATTTATCAATTCCGTTACAGTTTTCTTTGCCTGGCTTTAGTATAGATATTATTACAGATTTCTTCCACAAATCGGGAAATATCCCTCTTTCCAGGCATTCATTGTACAAATGCAATCACAGTACGTGGCATGTTGGCAAATATTTGACTAATTATACTTTGATTAAATCCATCTTCTCCTGGGGTTTTCTTTAGATCAAATGATTCATTGGATCTTCATACTTTTAATTTCATCAAGAGAAAATGAAAAATCATTCATGGTAGAAACAGATCTCTCCAAAGATTTCTGTCTAACCATTTTATTATAGCTATTATCAAAGCGGAACGTATTTATCTAGCAGAGTATTTAATGTTTCCTCTAAAGTGCAGGTATAGCTGCAATCAGGGGTTAGTAAGGATGTAAACAATGTTTGGGATTTCAGTTTACCTGCCGCAGCCTTGTAGATATAGTTCCAAGGTTGACTTTTATTGGTGGCGTTACACAAATTTTTCCAAGACTCTATTTTGGCGGTATTAATCGTGTTTTTGTGTTTCATTTTTATCGTGTAATATTTCTCTTTTGTACCGTTCCCTAAGAGAAGTATTATTTCTGGTTTTCTGATATTTTCTTCTTAAATGATTCACCGATTTTCTCAAAATAGTCAACTCACTATTCCACCAGCTTACAGATTTATGCTCTCTGTTGATCTTATTTATTGCAACCCTTGGCACAACTTGGTCACACACTTGCTTCATAACTTCCATGAATTGAACTAAACACATATTTAGATTATCGACATTTTTTATTATTGATTCCATATTTTCGTCAATGTACTTAAAATCAATACATAAGTTTGGATTCAGTTTATAAGTCTGTTTAACATTGTTGAACAAAGCAAGTTGAAACTTAGACCAATCCACTTTCAGTGTATTATACTTGTATGTAATGTCATTAGGATTATTCAAATCATTTTTTTTTATTATTAGTATTAAAGATACTAAACATTATGAAATTATGATCAGAGGCGCTCTCGTCTTCACTTATCATCCACTTGTCGACATATAGCAACATAGCATAATTAGCAATAGTTAGATCAATGTTGCTTGCACCTCGAGAAGTCTCAAAAGTGGGTTTAGAACTATCCGTGTTTAATGTTAAAAGTGAATTAGACGACAACCATTCCTCCAACAATAATCCTCGTGAATCGATTACAAAATCAAACCAACTAACTGACCTAGCATTGGAATCTAAACACAATAAGATAGGAGAATTACCAGGTATGTCTAGATAATGTTCCATTTTTCTAATATTAACTTCAATGCCTATTTCCCTGTCGAAGTACATGGATGCTACATAGAATTTAAATTCATTTTCTGTTTTTATTTCAATTGCGAAATTAACATAATGTCGATATTTCTGTTATTATATACCAAAATAGCTGCCCTTTTTCGGTTTTCCCCTTTACTAGACAGAAACATTTAAAGGAATGCCCAAAATTTTGTTATTTAAGTTGTACGGTTCCTGAATGAGAACCATATCTATTTTTTTGTACTTGCAGTGCATTTATCAGGTTTGATATGGCTGCCCTTGACCTCTATAAGTTTATCTGTAAACATCTTAATGGTAAAAAATTACATTTCTCCATAATCTGTGTTAAGTTGTTTTCTTATCAACGTCATTTTATAAGTAGGGCAATCTTTACTAAAAGCAGCATGTGATATGTCGAGTTTACTAACATTCTTATTAAATTTATTTCTGTTAATACAGTTGACACATTTTGGTGCATCAGGGTTAGTACAGTTACCTCCGGCATGGTTACTTTACCAGCACAGGTTGGACAAACAGTTTCGTTTTTGCAAACCTTTGATGTATAATTAAATTTCTTACATTTAAAGCATCTTATTACTGACAAATAATCATCTGCCCGACAAAAATTCCATATTATTTTTAACCCGGCTTCTTTAATTCTTGTTCTTAACCTAGGATCTACTTCCAGTATAGTTTTTTTAATATTATCAGTAGCGTTCTCAAGAGTTAGGTCAGAAGATATGTTGTACACAATAAGCTGTAATGGGTTCAGATGTCTTGGTGAGGTGTTGTGATGCGATGAATAGTTGGGAGTTAGTTAAGAGATTTTTAGAGAGTTGTTATACTCGGAATATGAATTACGAATTTACGAAAATAGATATATGTATATTTTAACAATAATTTAAAACGTTTGAAAGGATATAACTACAATTAATTTGGAATGATTTAAATTGTAACTAGAATGCACAAACTATAATGATTGATAAATAATATATGTTTAAATACTTAGATAGGGACACGCTCCGATGTATGAATTATGTCACTGGTAGAATCTTGATGTTACGCTGATGAAATACTGAAGAATAATCCTCCCCACTTCCTGTAAAGAGACCTTATATTGCCATCACCACACATTGACAAGTCTTGTAATTACGGGTCACACTCAAACATCTCTTGCCGTGTGTTGACCCTAGGTGATGGCAGTTATCAAAGGACTGTAGCCAGCTGGTCGGTCTTTTGTTTGTTTATTGCCGTGTATTGACCAGGCGGCTTCTGTGTACTGGCCGTATAATGCCCCTTTGAAAGCAGTGTGTCTTTGGCGGTTGTCCTTGGCCGTGCACTGACCGCGTCTCTTGTATTGAATAATACCGTCTGGCTGGCACCACTAGTTATAATTTTTATAATTAAAAATTATATATTTTCTTCTGTTATCACTTCTTCTTGTTATCACCTTACAAAGCCTTGGTAAAAACTTTTTACACTGTTCTGCTTTTAAATTATGCCCACATTTCCTATTTATCTCTTCACAGACTTTGTTTATATCATTCTTGCAATTAGATTCAACTAATACACGCCCTTTAGAGATATTTTTTTAGTTTTTTAACACCAATTTTTAGTTTAAATGGGTCGATGTTTTCCTTCATAATACTCCTGGTTTCATCGCTGCTAATATTATTATTAGGTGTAACTATTGCCTTAAATGTATGAGATTTACTTACCGTTTCACTGCTTCGAAATTGTTTTAATATAGACGAGTATGTTTTAGTTGTATCTTGCGAGATAACCTCTCTGTTTGTTGTTGACGTAGCTTTCAGTTCTTCTAGATCTCCTTTCAATTTAACAAAAACTATATTTATATCACTAATCGCGAGAAGTATATCTTTTTTTAAATCATTGCGTAAATTACCACTAACTTTTGTAACGTTTCGTAGTAATTCTAAAGCACTGGAAAAAATATCTATATTAGATTCCGCCATCTTGTTTTTTCACTATTTATGTGTATGTGTGTGTGTGTGTGTGTGTGTGTGTGTGTGTGTGTGAGTGTATGTATGAATCAAACATCTCAAAAAAAAACAAATAATCACATGAAGCCCAAACTTAATCAGTATTCCGTTTAGGTACTACCATAGGTTTTGGGCTAAATACATTAACCATGAGTTCGACTATACTAAATGAATATTTTCCAATTTTCATTTTCGTAGTTTACTCATTAAGCAAACCTTCTTGCCCAGATAGGGTAGTAGTATCGAAACGGTATACTAAGTTTAAGTGTCCAAACTTTGTAATTTTTTTTGTTTTGGGATATTCTGTTACCCACACACGCAGACTATTCGCTAAGGACATGTTTTACTTTCTTTAACTGCTGTTAGCGAAAATGTGGCAATTGTGTCCAAATTTTCGATTACGAGTTTTCGCCGGAAATAAATGTTTTGAGGTCACGTGAGCCCAAAAAAGTAGTTTTTAAAATAATGGTGTTTGCTCTGACGATGAATAAAAATCCGAAACCGGTTAGGAACCAAAGGAATATGCATGCTACGATGGATAAAATACCAAATGTTATCCAGCATTGTGGATCTCATCCACATATTCAATCATATTATTTTGGTGATAGAATTGTGTAATAAACTAAAAATAGCACTTTAGAGGGCAACCAAACCCCCCTCCAAATGTCCTTAAATGCATTTTCCCGGAGAAATGTTTCCATTATTTAAAAATCTCGTTGAAAATATTTTCGAGAAAAATGAAAACAGTAAAAAAAAAAATCTCGTGTGAAACACTCACACAACTTTCTCCTACTCCAGTTCTCAAAATTATAATTGACAAATTTTATAGTTTGTGTACCAAATTAATTCAAATACGACGAAAACTGAAAAAAACCGTCCAGTAAAAGCGCACTTCCGGTTATCTAATTTCTTTGAAACTCTGAATTTTGGCCATCTATTTATTTCTAATTAATTTTGTTTGGATGATAGAATTGTATATTCAACTATGATAGCACTTAAGAGAAAAACCCCCACCCCTCCCCTAAAAGTGCCCTTAAATAAATTTTTCTAGAGAAATGTTTTAAATAAAAGTTGTAGCTCTTTGTATGAGTAGTTCACATACTTAGTTCAAAGAAAATCGTCGGAGCCATTTTTGAGAAAATCGTGAAAAAGTGAAAAAAATCATTTAGCAAAGTGGTAAAGTAAACGCACTTCCGATCATCCGATTTGTATCAAACTCTGAATTTCAACAACATATTTAATGATAGAATTGTTTAATAAACTGAAATAGCACTTTAGATGAAAACCTAACCCCACCCCTCCCCCATACATGCCCTTAAATGAATTTTCCCAGAGAAATGTTTCAAATAAAAGTTGTAGCTCTTTCTATGTGTAGTTGATACACCATGTTTGAAGAAAATCGTTTGAGCCATTTTTGAGAAAATCCCTAAAAAGTAAAAAAACCAATAAGTAAAGTGTAAGCAGTTGAGGAATTTTGACAGATGACCCACTGTCAGATGCCATGGTGATACTAGACGGAATATCAAGTTTCAACTTTCTACGGTTTTTCGTTTTTGAGCTATGCTGTTCACATACATACACACACACACAGGCACACCACACACACACACACACACACACACACACACACACACACAGCCATTCTGCTAAAAAACTACTTTTTTTTTTGGATTCAGGGGAACACCTCAAAACGGATATTTTCCGCGTGAAAACTCCGATATCGAAAATTTGACCACGATTACAAGTCTTCCTCTTACTAGGAGTAAGAGAAAGTAAAAAAAAAAAAATCAGTAAAGTGGTACTTCCGGTTGAGGTATTTTGACAGATAACTTGCTATTAGATCCCATAATGATACCCAAATGGAATATTAAGTGTTTTTCGAACTTTCTGTGATTTTTTTCGTTCTCACAGAACATTTTTCGAGCTAGGCTGTTCACACACACACCCACATACACAGAATATTTGCTAAAACTAGTTTTTGGACTCAGGAGGACCTTAAAACGGGATATTTCCGGTGAAAATTCGATAATTGATACGATTACAATATATTATTTAAGAATATATTTTATTTATTCAGGCGGGCTTAACGTCCAGCTACCAATTAGATGTCGTGGACGGGGGCGGAAGCAGGTACTTTATCAATAACATTTTTTAAACAAATATAAAATTTAGTTATACGCTGGACTCGAACTGGGGTCCTCCCACTTACAAGTCCATTCTCATAACCACTACACCAACACCCGCCCCAAAATAAGGATGTAAATCCTAATTAAATATTATTTTACTTTTATCTAAAGAAATATTTTGAAAAGAAATCGTATTTTTTCGGTTCTTTTTACTTGATGAATTACGATACCATACTATGTAAAATTTAAAAGTTAAGAACCAATTGGAAACACTATATTTTAAATAAATTTCTTAAAAGAATAAATTGCAGATTGATACAATTTTATATCGACTTATTCCTATATTTTCTTTTTAAAATGTGATCTATTATTCTTAAAAATTTATACCAGGTTAAAACAAAAAGTATTTCCGTCTGAGATTAAGTAAATAAAGATTTACTGCTTTTGAGCTAGTGAGAAACATTCAGGCACTCTGTTTTTTGGTTGTTTGATTTTATTGCAATGCTATTTGTATTGAAATATATGTACCAAGCAGTGACTGAGCCTTGTAGAGAAAGGATGAAAACAGAATTATTTTATTACCATGCCTCTGGCTGTAATGTTATTAAATGTCTACACGTCCTTTTTGTCAAATAAAATACTACGAAAAAATGTATGTAAAATAATTGTTGATGATATAAAGTGAAAAGTCAAATTTCATAAATAAATTATACATAGCATGTTAATTATAGAAGAAAAGCTTGAAATTTATAACAGCCCATATTTACTTTACATCAGTACACAACGGAAGCGAGAAAATAAAGGGCAAATGCATGTTTTGAATACTAATGACATTGCAATTAGCAAATCACATTGCAATGAAAATTCTGAACAACATGTGTCGATGTTCACACAGCGCGTGAATTTTTCAGCGATAACTTTGATTGAAATTTATCTGCTCCACAATTATATCTTTATTTTTCTTTATATAAAGACATTACAGACCGTACCAATCAGAGAGGAATTGATTTAAAAAATCTATTTTTACTTTCTCTTACTCTTCTTTCTTACTGTTTTCTTACTTTCATACTTACTTACTTTCTTACTTACTTACTTCTTTTCTTTTCTTACTTACTTTCTTACTTACTTACTTCCTTTCTTACTTACTTCTTTTCTTTTCTTACTTCCTTTCTTACTATTCTTACTGTTATTCCTTCTCACCAATTTGGCTTCCGCACTCGCCACTCCACTATCCAACAGTCATTCAGAGTCGTGGATATTATTTCTGCGGCTCTAGAAAACAAAGTGTATTGTCTGGTTGTCTTTCTTGATGTTGCTCAGGCATTTGACAGAGAATGACATCCAGGACTACTTTATAAACTCAAAAAAATTCCTTCCTACTCCTTTCTACCTACTCCTACAATCCTATCTCACCAATCGCTGCTTCAGAGTGCGATGTGGCGCTGAGGTCTCCAATCTTCATGCGATTTGCGCTGGAGTTCCGCAAGATAGCATACTCGTACCAATCCTTTACACCATTATAGGGGAAGAAAGAAATGAAAGAAAATAATAGTTTTTGAAAAATAGTTTAGAATATTTTATAGTTTGAAAAATCTAATTTTGTTAATATTTTAAATGTATTTTAGTGCAGTGAAAAGAGTCAGGTACTGTAATTTTGGGGTCATTCCTATTGGGGAAACAAAGGCACAAAAATCTGTAAATTAATACAATGCCACTTGGCCAACTGTTTTGTTAGAGAGAGCATTCCTTTAGAACAGTCTGCATTCTGCTTTCAAAGCCAGAACACTTGCTTCAGGAATCACTCTCTAAAAAACTCAGTGCCAGTGATAGTGATTTGCCTTTATTCTAGATAATTTGTTAAGATACAGTTTTGTTGTAGACATTCAGAAGCAGAACATTTGTTTTTCGCTCTCTCTAGCATCAGTGCATATTAATAAGTTAATCATTCCTTTGCAAATAACTTGTAGTTATAATTTTAATAGAATATATTTATTGTTAGCATTGGTGACTACTTTCTTACCAAGCTACCAGAACAACACAAACACACACAACATCACCAATAACATTTCACCATCTATACAGCTGACATTCCTACTCATCCTCAAACCCGAATTACTACCTATGCCGATGATATCGCTATATTATCCTCTCAATCCAATCCTACACAGGTCTTAACTGCAGTACAAGAACACCTTGAGCTCATAGAAGCTTAGTGCAGAATATGGAGAATTAAGTTGAACACCAATAAATGCACACAAGTTACTTCACACTAAGAAGACAGTCCTGCTCTCCACTTACTATACATAACGCTAACTTACCCACTTCTAATCAGATCCCATATCTAGGGCTTCACTTGATCGACGCTTAACTTGGAATCCTCATACTCGACTCAAAAGAAAAGAACTTAACAGACGTTATGGATTACAAGGAAGACTACTTGGACTTCAATCTACTATGAGTACTCTCACAACAAACTAACACTCTACAAAACTCTATTAAGACCTATCTGGTCATATGGAACAGAACTGTGGGGCTCCACTAAACCATCCAATATCCAGTTAATACAATTATTTCAATCCAAAGTCTTTCGTCGTATTGTTAATGCTCCTTTCTTCGTTTCTAACCGCATCCTACACCATGATCTAAATATCCCATATGTAAATGAATTAATCAAGACCCGTTTCCTAAGATTCCACGATAGACTCTCCGCACACCCAAATCCCATTGCACAATCCTTATCCACAAGCACTCATCTCAATAACCCACCACGCAGTCTAAAAAGACGCTAGCCACGCGATTTAATTGCTGATAACTCTCAATAGAGTCTAGAAAGTACCAGCGCTGGCTGGTGTCTTTCATCATGTATTCTGGTTGTGACACTGAGCTATGGTCGGTGTTTCAATTACTTCTTCTTTTTTTACTGTGTAACACTTTTGCTTAATGTATGTAATACAGTTGCAAATTAACAAATAAAATAAAAAAAATTTTAAAAAATAAAAAATTTTTATTTATAATGTTTTCTCGAAAGCAGCTGTAACGATTTTCTTTAAACTTGGTACCTATATAATAAAGGCTGAAAACAGAATAGCTAAAAATTATAGTAATTAAAATAATTTATAAAATTTAAAGGGAAAGTAAAAGATTCTAAATAAAATCTGAAGATATTTGCCTGAAGCAAGAAATAATTTTAGTAATTATTATTTTAGAATGCTAATGCTACTCGACAGATATCTGATTTCACTGGTCGTGTCGAATTAGAGAGGAATCCACTACTACAGCTGACTATATATTCAATAATATCAGCGAAATTCAAGCTAATAAAATAAAATAAAGATAAAAATGAAGAAATGAAACCACCTCAAAACTATCGTTTTTCTTCAATTCTCAAATTCTAATTGATAAATATAAACAATTGATAAATTGTAAGAGGAAGTATTGTAATCGTGTCAAATTTTCGATATCGAGTTTTCACCGGAAATATCCGTTTTGAGGTCCTCTGAGTCAAAAAAAAGTGGTTTTTAGCAAATGGTCTGTGTGTGGGTGTGTCCGTATGTGTGTGTGTGTAGGTATGTATGTGAACAGCATAGCTCAAAAACGAAAATCGTAGAAAGTTGAAACTTGATATTCCGTTTAAGGGTCACCATGGGATCTGGCCGTACGTTATCTGGCAAAATTCCTCAACCGGAAGTACCACTTTACTAGTTGGTTTTTTTACTCTTTTGCAATTTTCCCAAAAACGGCTCCGACGATTTTCTTTAAACTTAGTACATCAACCACACATACAAAGAGCTACAACTTCTATTTGAAACATTTCTCCAGGAAAATTCATTTAAGGGCACTTTTGATGGAGGGATGGGATTAGGTTTTCATCTAAAGTGCTATTTCAGTTTATTAGATAATTCTGTCATCTAAATAATGTTGATTAGAATTAAATATGTTGTTGAAGTTCCGAGTTTGAAAAAAATCGGATAACCGGAAGTGCGTTTACTTTACTACTTTACTAAATGATTTTTTTCTCTTTTTCGCAATTTTCTCAAAAATGGCTCGGACGATTTTCTTGAAACTTTTTATATAAACTAAACATGCAAAGATCTACAACTTTTATTTGCAACATTTCAATGGGAAAATTTATTTAAGGGCACTTTTGGGGGAGGGGTGGTGTTATATTTTTCTCTAAAGTGCTATCAAAGTTGATTATACAATTCTATCATCCATACAAAATTAATTAGAAATAAATACATGGCCAGAATTCCGAGTTTCAAGAAAATTAGTAAACCGGAAGTGCGCTTTTACTGTACAGTTTTTTTCAGTTTTCGACGAATCTCTTTAAATTTGGTACACAAACTATAAAAGCTGTCAATTATAATTTGGAGAACTGGAGTAAGAGAAAGTTGTGTGAGTGTTTCACACCAGATTTTTTTTCACTTTCATGCAATTTTTTACAAAAATGCCTCCGACAATTTTCTTCAAACTTCGTATATCAACTACTCTTACAAAAAAAATCTACAACTTTTATTTGAAACATTTTTCAGGGAAAATTCATTTAAGGGCACTTTTTAGGGTAGGGGTGGTGGTTAAGTTGTCCTCTACAGTGGATTTCAGTTTATTACACAATTCTATCATGTAAATAATATTAATTAGAATTAAATATGTTGCTGAAATTTTGTGTTTGAAGAAAATCAGAACACCGGAAGTGGCGTTTTAGCGGACACTATTTTATTGTTTACACGTTAATAAATTGTTAATCCAATTTTAACTCATACTTCAGGTTCTCTTTTGGTTAGGTGAAGGCTATATTCGATCTAAAATACATATTGACATGGTCAGAGTCGCCAGCCAGATGTGACTAATTTCAAATATATACCCTAGAATATTAGCTAAAGGTATAAATTATAAGTTTTCCCATGAAAATTGTTGCCCATTATGTTTTCTGGATAAGGATAATATATCACATTTTCTGTTATCATTTCATATATTAAATCACTTTTGGATAAAATTTTTACAAAATTATACTAATCCTCAGGTTTAGCTGGAGAATTTACTAAATATCGACTCCTATTCAAAATTAAATAATATTTATCTGTATACGTAAATAGTTTAAAACTCCGAAACTCTTTAATACCAGATTAAGTCAGATACATGTATATTTTAATATCCCTATTGGTTAATTTATTATCTTCAACTTTTTTAGTTGCCTTTATTGTTAATATCTGCTGAAGTTCATTTATTTTATCAGAATAGTTATTATTATTTTGTATTATATTTTATCTGTATCTTTCTAGATTATTTAGACAAAGAGCTGTCAATATTTTCTTCCATTTTTATTTTGGAATTTCTTTTATTTCATTCGTTTTTACATAGTTGTATTTATTTATATGTTTATTATTATTAATATTACTATTAATAATATTTATTAATTTTATTGCAATTATCATTATTATGATTTAATTTCATTTGTTTATATAATTTTTATTATTTTCCTATTTGAAATATTATGGATATACACACTATATTATAATACTGATATTGTAATTGCATATTTAAAGTATAATGAGGGCAACTCATTGCTACAAGTAAATAAATGAAATAAAATAAAATAAAAGTTAATAATTGTTTAAAAGAAATTAATCAATAATATATGTTAATTTGAACAAATAACTAAGGAAGGGGTTTAAAGGAAGAGATTGTTGCCTGCTGCATTAATAACGGGTTCGAGACTAGCAGTGTTGCCCTTAGATTTTTCTCTTTCAAGGTCTGGTGATGGATAGTGTTGTCTGTAACAAGAGAATACTGTCTAGGGGCCGGCAGTTCCCTGACAAGGGTCCGAGCGCCAATGACAATAATTATTGTTGACGCGCCTTAAATTAAAACAAAAAAAAAACAAAAAATAACACTTATTTGTATGGGCAGGCACTTATTAGTAATGCTGTAGATAACATAGATGCATGAACAATATATCGGTACAAATTCCATCCCTATAATAAGGTGCTCAGGCAGACAGGAATAAGTTGCACAGACAGACAAATAGTAATTTATCTTATATAATTAACTTAAAATAATATTATAATGATTATTAAAAAGTAGAATATAAGTTAATATGTTAAATAAATGTATTATTATTATTATTATTTTTTGGGGTCCTCGCGCGTTGGTCTAGTGGCTAGCGCACTCGCCTTTTTGTGCGAGAATTCAGGGTTCGATTCCCATGGGGGCAAAATCGGTGTTGACCCAGCATCGTAATAAAATGTGGGAAGCTACAGTTTGTAGCGCCCTAGGTAGCGAAGGCTAGAACTGAGCGGCGTGGGAACTGCGGCGTGCTTAGCACACGCCCAGCTATTCAAATCGCCGTAAGCCAAGCCATAAGGTTTGGGATTATTTTGGGGGGGGCGCATCGACAGCTGTGGTCACTAGCGCCTTTTATTTAATTATTATTATTATTTTTTTTTTTTCATTTATTTAATGCGTCTCAACAACTGTGGTCATTTGCGCCCGGAGCCTTCTCAGTGCACTGCCGGCCTCCGGACAGTGTTCTCTCATAACAGACAACACGTCCATCACCGGACAGTGAGCTGTATAGGCTCCTAGGAAGAGAAAATCTAAGGGTAGCACGGCTGGATTTGAACCCGTGATCTCCGCGTTGCCAGTCCAGCGCGCTACCACTCAGCTAATCCCTTCCCTATATTATTATTAACACAAAACTTCTATTTCCTGTGAATATTCAATTTGGAAAATATGACCTGATTGCATTATATTCTCTTGTTGAAATAATGAAATCAATGGAACTATTACATGTTGGTCAAAAATATATATTGTATAATAATGTATACTGTGGTGAGAACAAAAGCTCAGGCCATAAATAAAAATGTGTTCACAGCTGTAAGATACATTAGTTTTGAAAAATAATTGGACAGAATCATCTGGGTAAAGATTACCATTAGCAGAACTGTTCACCCAGTAACAAGTTGTAGTCAGTTTATATGTTAAATTCAACTAGGTCAACGAGCCACCAACGGTTCATATTAACAACAGCAAATACGTTGTATTTTAACAACTGCGATGTATGTGTAACTGTAACATATTTTTTTTCTGTATATATACATTATTTTTTTTACTATCGATTTCAATCGATTCTAAGCAGATATAAATGATTTAGTCATCACACTTAATTTTTATCAGTAGGATGAAGGTTGATGATGAATGATGAAAATGAAGACACAACACTTAGTATTAAACCTTTTATACGTTATAAGTTATGTTTACGAACTTTTTGATGGAGTTGATAGCGGACAGAGAACCCCCGGTGAAGCGTAATGAGTTGGTGGCATGATGAAGGTAGCATTGGAAATTCATGTGACTAATTAGAAATCTTACTTGTTCTAACGATTCATTAGTTTAGTGAACCTTTCAAAGTTGTTCATAAGACTTTTTAAATCCTTAGATTGTTATGCTTGTTTCTTTGTTTTATTTCTCCTAGCTTTTAGTGGGAATTAGAGACACATCTTCTACGGACAAATCTATGCTGTCCGAATTGGAGCTTATTCGCCAATTTTCACTGGGCGTCACAAAGAGAGATAACGCTTACTTGAAGTGCTCCTAGAGGCAAACGGTGGTTGCGATACGGCTGGTAATGGAATTATTGAGTGCAGGGAAGTTTGGGGGAGAATTTTTTCAATGAAACACAAAATCAATGCTCATCTCATAATATTACTATCAATAACCAAAAAAATATTGCCTTAGTATGCTTATTAGTTGATCGTTTCTAACTATGATCGAATACTTACTTTATTTGCTCCGTTTATGATATAGTGATAGGCACTAAGTCTCATTCTGTCTGAGACTTGAATCTGTCAATGAACCTCCCTCCCCCCACTGTCTCCAATATAAAGGAAGATAGGCTTAGTGGTCTAAATGATTTTTAGCGTTTGGTCTGCCAACTTTTTTTGGGGGGGAGGAACACGACTCTCACTTATGCCACATTCCAGGATATGAAGGAAGTTTCCTCTAACGAAAGTATCACTTTAATAAATGGATTTGTTTTTTCCTCGAATATGGCTCCAAACACTTTTCTTTAATCGTCATACCTAATCAACTACATACATAAGGAGCTACAAGTGTGATTTGAAATATTGATCTGGAAAAATTCATTTAAGAGGGCTTTTAGGAGAGGCCAGGTAACAAAGTGGGAAAAGTACCGAGGGGGAAAGAATGACCGGAAGCACATTTGGATACGGGTATCTCGAATGGCATGGCCCAAGCTGTGTCAGAAAAGTGTGGTAAAACCGTAGGTGATTTGCAGGATTCACGCTTGTATATGGCCGGGCCTGTAACCATTCTAGGTTTTTAAGTAAGGGCACTTAGATCCCTCTACATAATGGTACCAGGGGATCGTAAGCCAGCCTGGCAGTAGTCACAAACTGATGAATAATTTTCGTGGTGGTCGAGGATTTGCGATGATGACCGTCGGAGTCCCCGTGTGTCTGTTTGGTGGGAGGAGGTGGGTTGGTTTGCATTCAGGAATAGTTCCGCCCACTTCCATTCCTTCGCACAACAGCATGTCCGGAAGTATGGACTTTACTGAACGTTTTTTCAGTTTTATACAATTTTCCCCGTAAAGACGCTAGAAGGTTTTATTAATGGTATACTAATTACAATGGATAAGTCAGGTGGAAAGAATTTGGGTCTCGTTGATGATATAAGAAGACTGGGTTAATACTGGTTAACTATGTATGATAATAACGAGACACAGTCTGCCTGGACTTTTCAATAGAGCATGGTTGAGGTAGAGTGGTATGTAAATGACACGAAGTGACTGGTGAAATGATGACTTTAGTGAACTATATTGAACTGTATCGAACTGTATTCACTGTCCGTCGCTGTATTTATACAGGTTCTCCCACTTCAGTCCGAGAGAGTGGTTGGGTTTGTTTCTCTTCTCTTTACTCTCTTTAGCTGGTGATCTCTCTTTGGTTGCTGTTACAGTAACTACACATATAAAGACTTATCACTGTTATTCGAAACTTTTTTCCAACAATTCACATTTAAGGGAAGTTTTAGGGTGAGGTAGGTTTATGCTTTGCTCTAAAGAGCCATTTCATTTTACTAAACGGTACTCTCATCTATGTAATAATAATTAAAATTAAATGTATTACCAAAATTTCGAGTTATTTTTTTTTTTTTTAAAGTGTTGAGCGGAAATGGAACTTCACTGAAAAGTTTTTTGACTTTCCTGCAATTGTCGCCATGAAGGCATTAGTGGTTTCATTAAATTTGGTATGCTAATTATACATTTAGAGTCGTATCATCATTTTTTTTAGTAAAATTGATTTCATAGAGATTCTGGTCGCGCTTTATTTTTGATTTGCTTTATAACCTTGTCATGAAGAAGAAGAAGAAGACAATAAATTTGCCGAAACGTCGTTAAAAATTTGAATTTTTTTTTTTTTTTTAATTTTTCCAAATTATTTTTCCACATTCTAAATTCATCGTTCGTGAGTACTGCCGGGCTAGCTCACGATCACATGGTACTTAGGGGACCTATGTCCCCTACTTAAAGGCCTACAATGGTTACTGGCCCGGCCATGTACAAGCGTTAAACCTGCACATCACCTACGGGTTTTACCACACCCTTCTGACACTGCTTGGCCAATGCCAATCGAGATGCCCGTAACCTACGCACTTACGATCATACTTTCCCCCTCTCGATCCTTTTTCCTTTACCTGCCCTCTCCCAAAAGCCTTCTTAAATGAATTTTTCCAGAGCAATATTTCAAATCACAGTTGTAGCTCCTAATATATGTAGTTGATTAGGTAGGATTAAAGAACCGTTTAAGCCATCTTCGAGGAAAACAAAGGATCCATTCATTCAAAGTGGTACTTCTGTAGAGGAAATTTTGTCAGTTAATTTCCTTCATATCCTGGAATGTGGCATAAGGTGAGAGCCGTGTTTCTCCCCCCCAAAAAATTGGCAGACCAAACACCAAAATCATTTAGACCAATAAGCCTACCTTCCTTCATATTGAAGACAATGGGGGATGTTGCTTGACAGATTCAAGCCTCAGACAGAATGAGAATGACTATCACTATAGCGTAAACGGAGCAAATAAAGTAAGTATTTGATCATTGTTAGAAACGATCAACTGATAAGCATACTAAGACAATACTTTTGGTTATTGATAGTACGTAATATTATGAGATGAGCATTAATTTTGTGTTTCATTGATAAAATTCTCCCCCAAACCGCTGCATTCAATAATTCCATTACCAGCCGCACCGAAACCACCTTTTGCTTCTAGGAGCACTTCAAGTAAGCATTATCTCCGTTCGTGACGCTCACTGAAAACTGGAGAATAAGCTACAATTGGGACAGCCTAGATTTCCTTTAGATTTCCCAAAAGCTAGGCGGAACCAAATAAAAAGCACAACAATGTAAGGAGTTAAAAGTTTCATGACCGAAAGTGGAACTTCACTGAAATGTTTTTCATTTTACTGCAATTGTCTCCATGAAGTTATTATCTGGTTTTATTAAATTCGGTATGCTAATTATACATGTAGAGGCCTAACATCTTTTTTTAGTAAAATTGATTTTATAGAGATTTTGGTTGCCCTTTATTTTTGATTGGCTTTATAAACTTTGTCATGAAGAAGAAGACAATAAATTTGCCGAAACGTCGGTGAAAATTTGAAAAAAGATTTTTTTTTTTTTTTTTTTTTTTTTTTTTTTTTTTTTTTTTTTTTTGACCAATCTCAACAACACCATTTTACAATATTTTATAAAATAACTTTATTAAGGTTAGTTAGGTGAAAGTTGTATGAGTATTTCACACCAGATTTTTTTTTTTAATTTATTGCCCACCCTAAAAGTAGACCTATTTATTCACTCAGTTTTTATATCCCTGGTTAAAGGATCAATAATAGTTAATCTATTTTAAATAACAAAAGACACATACAATATTCAATTAAATTCAACAATTTTCAACATAAACTCATTAAAATTATTTAATAAAACTTCTTCATAATAAAACAAGATAGAAAGTAGTGTAAAGTCATTTAGCTATATAACATTACCATTAAAGCTTAGATATGTCCAATTTATTCAACAATAAACTTCATGTCATTTCCAGAAGCTCTATATTTTGCTTGCCCCATTATCAGTGATATATATATATATATGTGTGAGTGTGTGTGTGTGTGTGTGTGTGTGTGTGTGTGTGTGTGTGTGTAGGAGCCATATAAAATACCCCCAATTATAGTAATCAACTCAAATGTTTTATCCATTAATATGTTTTAATATTGTATTATCTGATGGATAATATTATAAACAAATCTAAACAAAAAGTATACGTAATTTATTATTATATATTGTAATCACGCAATCCATAGAATTTTCTCTAATCGTCTCATTTTTATTAAATTTTTTTTACATTCTCTTATTGCTAGTAACCGGAAGTATTCTAAATTGGGTCAAATTTTTCAAATTGATTTTTCAACGGAAATATATGTTTTTTGAAATCTTCTGGACTTGTTAATCAAGAGATGCTTTATCCCTCATGGCAATTACTTTAAAGTTCTTCTAAAAACTTGATAAAACATAGGATAATGAAAGTATCTCTTATTCACTTCCGGGGAATCCAACCTTCTCTCTTATCTATGTTTACAATTTTCTTTTTACTTTCTCTTACTCCTAGTAAGAGAAAGTATTGTAATTGTGTAAAATTTTCGATATCGAGTTTTTACCGGAAATATTCCGTTTTGAGGTGCCCTGAATCTAAAAAAGTGGTTTCTAGCAAGTGGTGTGTGTGTGTGTGTATGTATGTATGTATGTGAACAGCATAGCTCAAAAATGAAAAATCGTAGAAAGTTCAAACTTGATATTCCGTTTAGGTATCACAATGGGATCTGACATTACGTTATCTGTCAAAATTCCACAACCGGAAGTACCACTATTTTTTACTATTTTTTTTTTTTTTACTTTTTTGCGATTTTCTGGTATGAAACACTCACACAATTTTCTCTTACTCCAGTTCACAAAATTATAATTGACAAATGTTATAGTTAGTGTACCAAATTTAATGAAATTCGTCAAAACTGAAAAAGCTGTTTAATAAAACTTCTGGTTTACTAATTCTCTTGAAACTCAGAATTTTGGCCATCTATTTATTTCTAATTAATTTTGTTTGGATAATAGAATTGTATAAACAACTATGATGATAGCCCTTTTACAACACCGTTCAAGCCACTGCAAATACACATCACCCATACATTTCATAAGGAAGAGGCTTTGTAGACAGCAGAATAGATGCACAATTTCATTCTCATAGTTGAAGGCCTACGTGGGTAGTGACGGAAATGAGATTGCTGAGCAAATGGCGAAAGCAGCGTCAAAGGATTCTGGTTTGATGATTGCTTACAAAAAGTACCCCAAATCGGCACTGGAACATTAGGCGCATCAACACAGCATGGAAGCTTGGCAGCAACTAGGGGACAATTCGACCATGGGTACTCTCACTAGAGAATTGCTTCCTTCTGTGGAGCGCCGTCTCCAAATGCACCACTTCGTCAATGGCTATGGGTTGACTTAGCTTCTTTCTAGGCATGGGGAAATGGCAAATTATCTGAACAGATTTAACATAACCGAAACAGTATTTTGTACATGTGACTCTTCTACGGTTCAGAAGTCGACCCTCTCTTATGGGAATGCAAATGCTTGAGGCCGGCGAGACAGTTACTCATGCAGCAGGTGGTGACTCAGGGCGAGTGTTGGCCTCCCATGAAATCTACAATGTAGCAGTCAAGATTCTTTGCACATTTCAATAATTATGTCAAAAGAATAATAACGTTCATATATAACAGTAATCTTGCTTCTTGAATAATTCAAGTAATAATACTACTAATAACAATGAAATATAGAAATAGAATAAATATCGACAAAACAAATTCAAATATCTCATGAGATATAGAATATATATTAATAGATATATATATATATTAAAAATAGAACAAACTAACAAAAAACAAAAATAAATAATACCTAAATAAAACAGTTACACACGCACTTAATATATATACTTAAATATTAAAAAAAAAATAATGATAATAACAATAAAAATAAAATAATAAACAAATAAAAAAAAGAGTAGTTAATATTGTGTCTATAATAGTTATTGTTTTAAATCAAGTTAATTAATGTGAATTTCCTTCATTAATTTGTGTTGTCGTATATCCGCACTTTAATATTTCTTACTATTTTTACATAAGTGTAAATAATTCTAAATGTTTTCATGTAACAGCCATGTTCACAATATGTAATTTTGTCCGCATAAATATGTATTTTAGTTTAAATGTAAGCTGTAATGTGCATTTTATACATGTAATAATATGTTGTAAATTTCATGTAGTGCTCAAATGAGCGGAGCATGATGGTAATAAAGATATTTAAAAAAACAAAAACACACGTAAATAGTGTGTGTAAGAGAGTCTGTGAGTTGAGGGAGTGTGTGTGAGTAAGAGTTAGACCTTCTTTTTCATTTGCTGGGGAACACAACTTATGGTAACTCAATTTCGAAGGTTTGACCGGAACGCAATACTTGTTATTAGGAGAAAGAGAAAATAAATTTTTTTGTTATTACTTAATTAAAAAGAAACAAAACTATTTTTAACGATTAATAGGGGATTATTTGACTAATTCCCTTCAAGTCAGATGACGTAGATGAATGAAAATTCAACTAATATGAACTGCCAACTTAGAAGGTGGATACCAAGGTTAGACACCAGTAGTGCACTCTAGTAGCGGCCATGATATACTAACACCCAATTTTTCGTGCACTTGTATTTAATGATTAGATATACTAGTTAATAAAATTCATTTTATAATTTTACAACTATTTTATTGTAATATTGTGATTACAGAAATATTATCAATACTATAATATCATAATTTAACAATAATTATTGTGAACAGAAGTAGGTAACTGTAATGTGAATGTTGAACTGACAATTTACACAGTTTAGGTTTTAAGTGAGATATGAGAAAACATTCGTTGGATTCGATATCGCTGTTACCCAATTTTTGTATAGGAATCTGATAGACAGTGCATTGAGACAAGGTTAACCAAACTTGTCGCGCTGGCTATTTTGATCTCCTACTAGCACGAATGATGTCATATTATTCTACCAACATTATTACTACCAGTTTTTGAAAGTGTTTGGGACTCCGAAATAAATATTCGAAATTGATCGTTAGATTAATGTACATGTAAATTTTGTGTAATTAGTTTCTATTTCTAATGTGTGTAACAACACTCTCACGAGATTATATTATGGCAAGCTTTACAAGTTAATTATCAAATTATATATAAAATTTCAAAGTTTACCATAAAAAAAAACTTTGGTAGGTTGTAAGACTTACATACACATATACCGTGACTCAGAAATCATTCGCACAACCTAGCTAGTTGTTATGATATTAGAATAGATGTGGTTGGGCCCGCAAGCAGTCTATCAAAGGCTATGATGCTATTAGAATAATTATTAGTTATCCTTACAAAAACATTATCATAAATTTGTTAAGACCTTTCATTTTACACTATATCAATCCCTTAACGTCTAAATAAATAAACAAAGCCCAACTCCCGGCAGTTCCGTAAACTTGTTCATATGAACAGTTTTGTTATGTCGTATTTGAACTGTGAATACCTAATTTTCTTCTCCGGTATGTCCTTCTTATTACTTTCTCTTACTCCTAGTAAGAGAAAGTATTCTAATCGTGTCAAATTTTCGATATTGAGTTTTCATCGCAAATATCCCCCTGAGTCCAAAAAAGTAGTTTTTAGCAAATGGTGTGTGTGTGTGTGTGTGAACAGTGAACAGCTAGCTCAAAAATCGAAAAACGGAGAAAGTTGAAACTTGATATTCTCGTTTAGGTACTCACCATGGGATCTGACCAGTGGGTCATCGGTCAAAATTCTCAACGGAAGTACACTTTCCATGTTTGTTGTTTTTTTACTTTTTTCTCAAAAATTGCTCGGACGATTTTCTTTAAGCCTGGTATATCAACTACACATACAAAAATCTACAACTTTTATTTCAAACATTTCTAGGGGAAATTCATTTAAGGGCACTTCTGGGGGAGGGGTGGGTGTTAGATTTATCTTATCTGCTGTAATGGAATTCCTGATGTAGTAGATGTCTTGAAGAGGGCGGAAGTTAGTTGAGAGTTTTTGGAAGTTAGTGCTCGAATAATTAAACGGATTTTATAAAAATAAACTGTATTTAACAATAATAAGAACGTTAGAAATGGTAACTAATAACTAGCAAAATACTTAGTAATAAATAGAAGATAAATTATTAATAAATTAGAATGACTGAAATAACTGAACTAAGATGCACTACTAAAGAATGATAAGTTTGAATATAACTGTAAATTGCCGCTCGGGTATATAGACGTGCTCGTTTGGCCGTAGATGATATAATAATTGCTCGTTGTATATGATAGAGTTTATATATTGGTGTTGGCCACACTCACACCAAGACATCTGTCCTAGTGTGCGACCATGTGCGACCTTCGTAGTTTGCTGACCTTATTTAGGTCAGTGATCAACCTTTTCGGTGCTTGCTTTTTGATGTACAGTATTGACGAAAAGGCTTTGTGTTAATCGTTTGTTTGGCCGCGGCTGTCGGCGGCCGGTCGCTGGTTATACTTTTATTACTGCCATCCTTTGTGAAGATAGCAGCTGGGTATTGCCACTAGTTGTAAATTATTCTTTCTTTGGTGTTTGTGACTTTGCCGATGTCAATGACTTTGCCATGTCATTACATCATCCAAAATCGAATAACCGGAAGTGTGTTTGTTTCAACACTTTATTCAATGATTTTTTCACTTGTTCGCCAATTTGTCAAAAATGGCTCCGACGATTTTCTTGAAACTTCTTAAATAAACTAAACATACAATGATCTACAACTTTTATTTAAAACATTTCTCTGGGAAAATTCATTTAAGGGCAATTTGGTGGAGGGGTGGGGTTATGTTTTTCTTTAAAGTGCTAATCATAGTTGATTATACAATTCTATAATCCAAACAAAATTAATTAGAAATAAAAAAATAGATGGCCAGAATTCCGAGTTTCAAGAAAATTAGTAAACCGGAAGTGCGCTTCTTCTGAACCGTTTTTTCAGTTCTCGACGAATTTCATTAAATTGGGCGCACAAACTATAAAATTTGTCAATTATAATTTTGATTACTGGAATAAGACAAAGTTGTGTGAGTGTTTCACACCAGATTTTTTTTTTTTTAGTATTCTGAAGAAGAGCGATATCTTGATAAATATTTTCTTTAGAAGCTAAATATTAATTCATTATCAAATATAGTACGTATAATAAATAAACTATTATGGTTCTCAAATTTCGATGAAAAGATTTTTCTTGAAACATTGAATTTTTGGAAAATGTAATTAGGGCACAATACTTTAGGGTGATCGATGAAACAGTAAAAGCAGCAACAAATTTTTGATGATGGAGTGATACCATCATTAGTAACAAATGAGACCCATACCACAATCCAATCATTTTCAACCATTTCGCAAAATTATGATTTTTATTTCTTAGCAAATTAGATGCTTTTTGTTTTTTTTTACACAATTATTTTTTAATTTAATACGATCTCAATACTTCCTCTTACAGTAGTAAGAGAAAACAAAATTTAGCTTGATTAATTAGGATAAATTTTATCCCCCATGGCAATTACTTTATATATCTTCCAAAAATGTAATAATGAGAGTATGTCATTCACTTCTTTGGAGTCAACGTCTCTATCGTCTATATTTACAATTTTCTTAATTGTGTGCTTTTACTAAATTTATTTTCTAATCAACAGTGAAAGTGATAATGGGTTGTTTTATTGGTGGGAGGGTGGTAGCACTCTTGGCCGCATATCATATCAGACAGAAGGACAAGATATTTGTATTGCGTAATAAAGAGTGGTCGAAACTGGGCAATTTATCTACTGATGAATTGTCAGCTTCAAAATAAGATTTGAAGAAACCAAATTATGCAGGTAATTCTCCTTCAAATACAAAAAAGTTCAAATACAAACAGGCGATCTCCAAAACAAAATATTAGATATCCCTAACGAGCTAACTACTTCGAAAACTATGGCCACAGATCAATTAAACATTATAGCTCCACCAGATATCATCAGACATTCTTTTTCCGAAAATTCATTTGCAGTAATTTCGATTTTCGAATCAATTGCAATCAATCAAATAGCTACTCCAATGACCGTTAAGACCTCTCCCAATTTACGTTAAAATCATACTTAAATATAAAGATCTTTGTAAGGCATTTGTCCAGCTAATTAGAAGTGACAACGTCTTTTGTAAATCAAGTGTCAGGCCAACGGAGCCGGATAACGGCATTATTCGCTGTTATTCAGATGGCTCTAGGCAGAAGAGGACTGGCCTGTCAGGAGCGGGAGACTGGTTGCAGGAGTTCGAAACTAGAGGGAGAATGTAGGAAAAGGCTGAATGCTTTGACTCAGAGGGGTAAGGTGCGTCTCTATTGGATATCCGGACATGCGGGAATAGAGGGCAATGAGAGGGCGGATCAGTTGGCTAGGGAGGGATCATCATTACCATTTTGTGGTCCTGAACCACCTTTGCCGTCACAAAGAAGTTTCGTGACAAACAGATTAGACTTTGGGAGATGAGAGTCTTGGAGAAATGCTGGGGAGACACGCAGGGGTGCCTCCAAGCTAGAAGATTTATAAAAGGAATTAAGCAGGCAGTTTTGGAGTGTCTCCTGTCCCTTAGTAGGACAGGTCTAAAGACCTTGGGACACACTTGGGTGTCTGTCTAGTCACTTGTTTAACATAGGGAGGACATCTAGTCCTATTTGTAAGAACTGCGACGACGGATTCAGGGAAATGGTGTACCATTATTTATGTCAGTGTCCCCGTTTCGCTGGTACTAGGTTTCGCATATTTGGGAGGGCACCACTCTCGCAGGATTGCCTGGGCGGGTTGGAGTTTATGGATATCTTGGGATATTGTAGACTGACCGGTAAGCTACCGGGGGAGATTAACTAAGGAAATAATATGGGGGGGCATCGGGGGGATAAAAGACACATTGGCTTAGGTCCCACGCCATCAGGCACCCGGCATAATAATATATCAAGTGTCACTGATAACATAATAAATTCAAAAGCACCACATGAATATACATAAATAATAAAATACTTAAACGACAAGAAAGCTGAATAACATACCTATCAGATGAATGAAGAAACATCCTATCGCATTGTGATAAGATATCTTTACCAAAGCACACTTATGGATATTATCAAAAAGGAGCTGCCGGAACTTGGTGACAGAGTCAGAAGAGGCTCTCCTGCAATCTACCCTGTCACAAAACAGACACTTCCTATGTTGTTTGTTGAACCGGAGTCCAATAATCAAGACATTTTGCAAACCTTCAGTCACTGTTTGACAGAAAAATAAAAATGGAAGAACCGTATAAGCAGAGAAACATTACAGTGTATACAGTGGAAAGGAGGCCAGGAATACGGCCATAATAAGAGCTATTGCTCCTAAATGCGTCAAATATGCAGGAAACCATTTCAACGACTCTTTATGGCAAACTGTAAGATATCCCGCCAACCTGATGAAATTTGTGATGAAGAGCATCCTGAATTTGGAACACCCATCTCGCCTGCTGACTATGGGCACGATCGCACCTAACTGAAAGAAATAAATTTGTTAAAAAATGTTATACCTTGTAATCAAAACTCAACAGTTGACAGCTGCTTATGAAATAACTTTTTAAATCCTAAGTCCCATTTTAATTTATTAATTTATTTTTTCCTTTAACTAATTCATCATTCACCTGTCAACATCGGAAATTAAAAAAAAAAAAATTCTGAAATTATAAATCGGCCATAGTTGACAGTTTACAGATAATAAAAAGATAGGATAAGGTAACAAGTTAAGAAATTTATTCATTGAAAAAGTTGAATGAGCAAGATGAAAAAAGATGGCTTTTAAGTGAAATAAAAAATGTTCTTACGAAATGTGTGGCACAGTTGGCAACAGAGATGCCAATAGTAAGAGTTAAGGTAGTGTACTGTGAAACAATACGAAGAATATTTAGGAAATCTGGATATAATGGCCGGATAGTTAGAAACAAGCTGATGGCTAGTTTAAAGATAGAAAAAAATTACTATTTCTGCCTAGGAATTCGTAAAAAAAAAAGAAAATACTTTCTAGGATAATCATTTTTACAGACGGCAGTAAATTGAATTTATTTCTTTCGGATGGAAAGAAAAGAAAATGTAGTGTTGAAAGTGATGAACATTGTGCCGATTGTGAAGCGAGAAGGAAGATCGGTGATTACTATGGTATTGTACGGTAGCGAAAGGATTAGGAAATTTGGCATTTATAGACAGGAAATGGACAAATGGGCATATGTTGATATTTTAAAGAAAAATTTCAAATAATGCGTCTGTAAATTTAGGATCACTAACAGTTTTAAATTTTATTAATGACAACGACCCCCCCCCCAAACATTCATCTCTATCAGCGAAAGAAAGGCTTTTTTACAATGCTCTAAAAATTTTCAGACAATCACCTCACAATTTCCTGATTTAAATGGAATTGAACATCTTTGGCACTATCTTGATCTACAAATAAGAAAAAAAACACCAAACAGTTATAGTTTCAGAATTGAAAGAAATCATTTTAATCGAGTGAAACAGAATTCCGACCACATTAACTAAAAAAGGCTGGTGGCTGTTGAGAGAAGAAAAGGCAATACTAACGGTAAATACGAACGTAGAATCATTTAATAATTTTCAATAAAGTTCTATATTTACGTACATATAACAATTGTACAGTTTTGAGTGTGACTGTACACATAACATTAGGTAAGAAGTATTGTAATCGTGTCGAATTTTCGATACCGAGTTTTCACCGGAAATTCATTTTGAGGTTCCCGAGTCCAAAAAAGTGGATTTTGTATGTGTGTGTGTGTGTGTGTATGTATGTGAACAGCATAACTCAAAAACGAAAAACCGTAGAAAGTTGAAACTTGAAATTCCGCTTAAATATCACAATGGAATTTGACAGTACGTTATCTGTCCAAATTCCTCAACCGGAAGTACCACTTTACTAGTTGTTTTTTTTTACTTTTTCGTCAAAAATGGCTCCGACGATTTTCTTTAAACTTGGTATATCAACTAAACATAGGGAGAGCTACAACTTTTATTTGAAACATTTCTTTGGGAAAATTCATTTAAGGGCAGTTATGCGGGAGGTGTGGGGTGTGAGGCATCTAAAGTGCTATTTCAGTTTATTAGACAATTCTGCCATCTAAATAATGTTAATTAGAATTGAATATGTTATTGAAATTCCAAGGTTGAAAAACTCGGATAACCGGAAGTGAGTTTACTTTACCACTACACTAAATGATTTTTCACTATTCGCGATGTTCTCAAAAATGGCTCCGACGATTTTCTTGAAACTTCTTATATATACTAAACATACAAAGATCTACAACTTTTAGTTAAATCATTTCTCTGGGAAAATTCATTTAGGGCACTTTTGGAGGAAGGGTGGGGTTATGTTTTTCTCAAAAGTGCTATCATAGTTGTTTATACAATTCTTTCATCCAAACAAAATTAATTAGAAATAAATAGATGGCCAAAATTCCGAGTTTCAAGGAAATTAGTAAACAGGAAGTGCGCTTTTACTGAACAGTTTTTTTTCAGTTTTCGACGAATTTCATTAAATTTGGATACACAAACTATACCATTTGTCAATTAGGTATAATTTTGAGAACTGGAATAGAAAAGTTGGAGTATTTTGAGAAGTTGTGTGAGTGTTTCACAGCAGATTTTTTTTTTTTTTTTTTTAATACATTGAATTTTACAATAATAAGCTGGATAATAAATAAATAAAATATTAGCTTAGAAATATTCAAACTCATAATTTTAGTCAGCTAAAAAGAGCTAAAAAAAAGAAGCCCTTTGGCGTAACAGCCCATGAAAGGCCAAGACTTGCCAGACACAATAAGCACGCCGCAGTTTAGTTCTGGCCTTTGCTACCTAAGGGCGCTACTATCTGTAGCTTTCCACTTTTCATCACGATGCTGGGGACAACACCGACTTTCCCTAATGGGAATCGAACCCTGAATTCTCGCG